>CAJQZN010023243.1:0-12314 GCA_907164685.1 Colias eurytheme | reverse complement strand
AGCGTCGGAGGATTTCAGAATTGTTGGTAATTGGTATGTCCATAAAATTAGACGCAATTAAACAGGAACGGGTTGAAGACGTCATATTCTTTTATAAATATTTTATTTGTTTCAAGTAATCTTAGTAGGTGATTATGACGATTTTAGTATGTTATGATAATTATAAATGTATTGAAAGGAAAAAAAACGACCGATTATAATTTTAGATTCATAAGTAAATAAAAAAAAAACCGCTGGATGCAGGCCGCCGGTGACCGGGCGTGGTGGAAAATCCTGAGGGAGGCCTTTGTCCAGCAGTGGACGTCCCACGGCTGACACGACGACGACGACGACGACGACGAATTGGACAAAAAGGCATTTGAGCATTCCAATGTAATATGCTTTCTAAATAAAAACTTTACATTTTTCTCTCTTCTTTAAGAAATCTACATTATATTCCTTATGCCCTAAGGGAAGGCGAGCTGTTAGTTCTATCCCTTCAGAATTAGATACAATCGGTTACACAAAATTTTAACTTTCCTAAATGTCATTTTGCATAAAGTTTAGTTTATTATCTTTAACCAGAGAATTGGGGAATATAGTTTATAACTAAATAAAAAAGGGTTTTCATCACTTACATAAGTCTCTAGGAATCATTTGTATATAATATTATATATCTCTATAATATTATATGAGTAACTTAAATCTAAAGTTCGTGAAGAAAGTACTGAAGAGTTTCAAGACACTGTAAATATTACACAAACAATATTGGCAGGTGTAAATAACTAATTGTTTGTAATGCAAAGAACTTGAGATACGTGAGAAATGTACTTCACGTGAAACTGCAAACATTGATGCGAGGTCATTGCCCTTCAAATACCGTGAAATTACCACATGGGTCTGCTAATAAGCAATTACGTTACGTGGTTCCGTAGTTTAAAATATTTTGGCGTGACTAGTGATAGCTTTTATTTTATGTGAAATTTGTATATTTGGTAGCGAATGAGCAGTTTTAATTTTTTAAGCTAGTTAGGTTTGGTTCCCGTAAAAATTAATGCATCTTTTTTGCCTGTAGAGAAAGTCAAGCAGTGTCAAGCAGTACAGACGTGAATAAAGTTCTTATATTATATAATCAATCCTATTATCCTCATCCGGGATTATTCGTTATATTCTCTTTCACCAACCATATTATATTTTTACAAACGCGAATTCCTACAATAAAACGACTGCCAACATATCTGAATGATTTTCCCTTTTAATATTCAGCCGCAAAAAATCCTTTGTACGCTTCTAGGTCGGTATTTACACATAATAACGTAAATGACAAGTGAAATATCTCAGAAGGAAAAGCAAATAGCTTAAACGTGAATTTCTTCGTTGTAAAATACCGTCCCGTTTCAACGTAATCCCCACATGATATTCACAACGTTATAGGTACCATAGTTATACTCATATTATAACCCATTTTCTTGGAGGCTTACATGACAATCTTGTTGGGTTGAATAAGCCATTATTCTCAAAGACCTGAATTCTTGGTCACATTTAATAAAACTGGGAATATGCAAAAGATTTTAATATGTCGGTTTGTTATTCGGTACCTCTACAAGAATATTTTTATTTTACAATAATTCAAAGAAAGGAGAATAGATTTTAATTTTTTAAAAACGGTAGTTTATATTCTTATATATAAAAATGAATCGCAAAATGTGTTGGTAAGCGCATAACTCGAGAACGGCTGAACCGATTTCGATAATTCTTTTTTTATTATATTTCTTGAAGTACGATGATGGTTCTTATGTAGAGAAAACGTAAATATTATGTACCACGGGCGAAGCCGGGGCGGACCGCTAGTAATAAATAAAATATATATGTAGCTATATGAAAATACATGTGCTAATAGAATATTATACAATATGGGTTGCAACCAAGATGTATTTGCGTTTTTAATCTAGTTCAAATAGAGTCATATCAGTTACCAAAGCTTTATCAGATAGAGCGTAAACGTGGCAAAATTTTAACAATAGACCAGTTTAGTTTTGTCTATTCTCAATATAATTTCGAGTTTTTTTTTTATTTGGGAAAGATAAAAAAATATAAGCCTTTTCCATATAGAGACGTGTTCCTACTTCCTGCAGTTGCACACACATTTGGTCACACAACCGTACATTTTTATTTCACCCTGACCGGAATTACATGTAATGGTGTCAAATTATTCTTATAATTGTCGAATAGCTGCTGTTTACACACAGTCAACTGAGCAAACAACACACTGCCATGAACTAATTTACATTCTAAATGTGCCACTCTTTAAAAGACATAATAGACTATTCATAGACACGATCGTCATCTTCACACTTAAAGGATGATGGCTCCTTTGTTAAGTGTAGATTAACTTTATTTTTGGATGATTACATTCGTTATTTTTTAATTGGGTGCGATGTAAAAAAATGACAAAAGTTTTTTTGACAGCCCTACTATCTACCTACATAATATCTTCATTTGAACCCAATTTAACACCTAAGCATTTGCTTAAATGCTATATTTGCTGCAGTAATATGGCTATATGTAAAACATGTTAATTATACGCATAAATTATTATATTGTTATAGGAACAAGCACAATAATAATTAAGCTATCAAAGTGAGCTCCATTAAACTCTCACCATTAACTCATATTCATAACAAAGTGAATCATTGAAGTAATTAAATTACGCAGATTAGATAATATTAGGTAACAGGTTATCACATTTGCTATTTCCGAAATATATACAATTGTATCTAATGTGTACTATTATTACTATTTTACTTATATTTATAGGACAAATTGCTTCGTTGTTAACGTAAGCTTTGCCGAGTTCAATCTTTGAATAAGTATAAAAAATAACACATCATAAAAATATTCTAAATGCTCAGTATGACATAGTTAGAAAATTGTAAGTGTTGGAATTTTACCCACAGGAACGGTAGACAGATACAGTTAACTATTAGTATAGTTACTATATAAATAGCCTAGGTCTGACGCTACAATTTTACCGTATAACCAACTAGGTGTCTTATATTCGTATTCGACACATTGACCAGATTTCGGTTTATAGAAGTAATTATTTATAAATATTTATCATTAATTCGACGAGTCTGTTGGAAACATATGAAAACAATATTAAATTTCTTATATAGAGCTATAAGGATTTTTATATTTGGAGAGTAGTTATGTAATATTAGAATTTACTATCTGATAGTTGATATTATGAACAAAAACTATCAAAAAGCTACTGCGACATTTCAAAAGAAATTACGAAAACAAAGCGCGTACAAAGTCGCGGGTGACGTCTAGTACAAGTACATAATTGAAAGTGTGAATAATGTGATGACCTGTGTCATTTCCTCGTAAATGATAAAATGTATAAATAATTAAAATCTAATAAAAAGCCAAGGCGTGAACACGATGAAGTAATTTTTACTCTTAAGATACGGCGTTGTAATTAGGTTATCATTTACATTATGTTGCAATACAACACTGCTTGCTAACTCAGTATGGTGTGTTGCATTGTGAAAAATAAATATTATTTCTGCCCATAACGTCTTTTATTTGTTTTTTTACCGGCGAATAAGAAAGATTTCTTTTTTTATAAAAACTGTTGTTGAATAAAGGTAAGGCGTCAAGCTTATAAATATAAATTGTTCGATTGTTAAATTTTTTATATGAATTAGTATTACATACTACATAGATGAAAACAAGTAAATAGAGCACTACACAATACACCTAATCCTAACCTATCATTTAAATAAATAATATTATCTAAAAGTACGTAAAATACATCAAAAAAACAAAATATAATCACTTAAAAGGATGTAAATACCACCACCCACAGATACGTTACTAACCAATGTTATATACAACGATCAGAAATTGTCTTAAATTGACGCTATAAATCTCTATAGAAACTCGATGCAAGGCAAAAAGTGTCAATGTAGGACACTGTCTTTATTGATACTGTACTGCGTTCCCGGGATTTTTTAATTAGTACGTCTAACTACCAATTACAGTCAACTTTCAAGTACTCGACTCGTATCACTCAATCAATTTAATACTTCAGACTTGCCGAGTATTCGACGCGAAATTTATTTTTACATCATGTTTTTCTGCGTATCATTTTCATTGGATATGTATTCAATTAAGTTTCGACTTTTTAGTTTTAAAGTTTACATTTATGAGGTTTCTAATTGCTTATTTGAACCTGATTATTGCGATATATCTATTTACGAAAAACGCTCACGATAATAATGTCAGGAAAAGCTGAACATTGAGCTGAATGATGTCAGGAAAAGCTTTCGAACATTATTTTACACGTCCAAAATGGTCACAGTTAATATCGTAAGGAAAAATCTGATTACGCAACCGACAGTCATTTCAAAATACGATGTGAGACTATTCAAATTTCACATCAATAGAACTATATATAGGCTAAATAGATTAAGTACTCGATACTTCCTTTTCTTAAGCATCTGAACTCTAAAAATATCCCAACCGCAAAAGATCAGTTACTCTGATTGTATTATGAGGGCATTATATTTGTTTACAAACCGACTTCGTAACGGTAGACCGTAGAAGTAAGGTAGGTACCTATATTATGAGAACAGAAAATTGTTTATAAGTGATAATAATTTTTCCCGAGATTTGTATGAATTTAATTAAAAAGTATTATTAAGTAATTACTTCCTTTTAAAATTAATTTAATGGTAATCTGTTTGATGAATGTTTGAACAACGTCCAACGACTATTATGTTAAAACTCTTATTTTCATTTACACATCTATAAATGTATTATTCAAATGTTTTCTATGAAGGTACATTAAGACCATAATACGATTATTAAAACCTAAACAAGCAATTAGCTATAATTGATAGTGATCGTACACGTACTTATTGATTCCTATCAAATCACGATGCTATTCTTATCACAAAAACTTCAGATTATACGGAAGCCAATACAATGAGATTATTATTTGAGAGCTGTACAATTTAATATAGAGATTTGAAGTATTTATGTTTTTATATATTGAGGGATAAAACAGGAGTCTTAAACAAATTAACCTTGAAAGACACATGGCCATTAAAAATTTATAAGGCGTATTTTGTTCTGGAATCTGGTGGAATAGACATTTAAACGAATATAGGAAAATAACAGACTATAAATCTTCCTATTTTTGGCCTAATGGGCATAAGCAGACGTGCTTAGTAACAAACGTCTTATAGAAGTCCTTAACAGTTTGTCACAACACAATAACAAATTACCTGCATAGAAATTATGTCACAGACTGCGATAACTGACTATTATACGATTATTATCTGTTTGTTGTTGTTTTTACACTTTCACATTATTATTTAGCCTATCGTCTAAACTGATAAGTCAACTTTAGATTAAAAAGACCACGTCATAATTGAACGCTGAAAAGAGTATATTTCGAACAATTTAAAAAACGGAACAATTTAACAGGCAACATTTTCGTTCATTATATTCATGCCAGCGTCAAGTGTAGCTTTTTCACGAATTAGTTTTAACTTTTCAGTTTTAAAAATAATATTTTCACAAACTATAGAGCTTGTGATTGTAGATACTTATTCAATGTTTATGGAACTACTCAAATACTAATGAAGTCGGTTAAAAACGCTAACACGCGTAATTGCAAGCGCAGTTTATTAAATAGATTTTACGAATAGAATATTGTTCCCAACTAGCGCTTATCGCCATCACGGTGGCCTACATCCACGCGAGTCCAATAGAAAAATCACACGATCGAACCCGCTAAGCCATCCGTTGATAGTGTTATCGTTACCCTGAATACACGGGATACAGTTACCAGGCCAATTAGAAGGGCATTATTTAAAAAGAAAAACGGGAGCCTCTACCTAATTGCGCGCTTGGATGCGGCCAGAAATCAACTTCAGGAAATTGAAGTGACATGATTGAAGGATAGGAAGGATTGAATGTTGTTCGCGTTTTATTATCATAACAAGATGCACTAACACATTCTTATATTTACTACAGTTACAGATAAAACGTATAAATCTTAAAAAAATTTAGTTATGCAGTTTGTATAGATGTTATTTTATACGATGTGAAACAACATTCGCAGCCTGTTTAATAATCGTGTTTGTAATTTGCATTGATTTGTTTTAAATCAATTTGCATCTTCTTTGATACTCCATAAAATGTTTACAGCTTATACCTTTTCAAGGCATTCTGATTTCTCATCACCGTTATTTTGAATAGTTTTATATAATTGAAATAATCAACACAAGACCATAGAATATTAAATTGGAACAGTTTAAAACTTCATAAAATTATGAGAAATAGGTTTTCTTAATCATATCTTCCTTATATACATATTTTATTAGGTTCCCGTACAAGATCATAATTTGTTGAATACTGAAAATAAATTTGAACACATGATATTTGTTCCAAAGAGTTCAGTTTGTATAGCCACTTTTTTATTGGATTTACAATTACAAGAGAAAAAAAATTACAAACCTATACTTATTAAATGTTAAGTATTATGCAACTATTTAACCTTCAGATTATAAATACGGAAACTTTGATTGTACTCTGATTATTTTTAACGAATCCCCAGTTCACAGGAAGACAGGATTAAACTGTAAAACTATAACAATAGGACACTATTTCCGCTAATTAATGAATGGATTCTTATTCGAATTAAAATATTTAACTGATTGTGTTGAAAACAGGAACTTATTCGTAATAAAAGGTTATAATTGCGTCACGTATTAAACTATTATCCAGCTATATTTTTAACTAGATTTCCGCCCGCGGCTTCGCCCGCGTTTTCAAAGAAAAGCCCGCATAGTTTCCGTTCCCGTGGGATTTCCGGGATGAAACCTATCCTATGTGTTAATCCAAGTTACTCTCTTTATGTGTGTTAAATTTCATTGTAATCGGTTCGGTAATATTTGCGTAAAAGAGCAACAAACATACACATCCATCCTCACAAACTTTCGCATTTATAATATTAGTAGGATAGTTGGTGAAGATGAACGGAAAGATGGCACGGAAATTATTTTTTCTACATATTTATGTGTTTTATTTTTTCACACGTATCTGGTATGTAGTACTTATAGTAATAGACGAACCAAGTGCGTTAATTGGTAATTATATCTTATATATAAAATTCTCGTGTCACAATGTTAGTCTGCATACTCCTCCGAAACGGGTGGACCGATTCTCATGAAATTTTCTGTGCATATCGGGTAAGTCTGAGAATCGGCCAACATCTATTTTTCATATGTACCACGGGCGAAGCCGGGGCGGACCGCTAGTAATCTTATAATATCAATAAGAAAGTAAATAAAACTATACTGAGCCTTACTTTTACCTCTACTTCCTGTATTTTTTTTATTTTTATATGTTTGATAAATTAAATGGTCTCTACATATTTCTCTAGTTCTAGAATTGCTTGACTCGAGGGCAATCGTGGCTAGCGTCTGTTACTACTTACAATTTAACATAAGCACTTCATAGCTAAAGCCTTAACGGTTCAAAAATTATTGCTGTAGTGTCAATATATTAGCAGGAAATAATGGCAAAAAGTAAGAGAACACAAAGGCTATTGAGACGACATTATATTACGGTTTTTATACCACTTGCAAATTGAAATGTACTAAGTGCTTATACAAATAATATTGGGTTTGTTTCAAATGACTAGTTTTCCATATTGAAATAACTGTACCAAATTTGACGTGTTTCGCGTGGGTAAGTAACATATTATAAAGATCACAGTTAATTAAATAAAAAACGAAAACACGTGTAAACTCACGAGTAAGCCCATAAACATATTAAAAGTAAAATAAATAACGTGTACCAAGCGGCAATGACAAAAAAAATATGGCAACGTCATGTTCACCATCAGGGCTTTCGCATAAAAACGTTTCTATTCTATTGTACAAAATTTAAACGCGTGACTAGATATCACTTATGGTAAGGTTGTTGATCTTTTAAGTCGTTTTTCGCCATTAAAAAGCTTTTCAACTTTGTACAATTAACGTATTAATTTGCTCATAAACTAGCTTTTCATTTGTTGAGCGTGTTAAATCATAAAATACGTTAAAATCGTTTCACTATTGAGATTATATAAGTTTGTATCATAGAATATCATCTTGATCTGGTTGGCTGCAGAGCCAATTTATTAAAAATATAAGTAGGTAAGTATGATAAACATATTAGATTTTTAAATAAAATTATTTTAAGATGTCCTTTGTGTGAGCATAGAGAGATACGTTTAAAGTCTTTTCATTGACCGATCGATTCATTGATTTTCTTTTTCAAAAGCTTTCGAAGTACGTGAACTTGCCAAAATCAACTAATTTTCCACCAAGGAACGAACTCAAGACTACCTATGTTACAATAAAATCTCGAACGCTACACTAACATTTAACCAAACACATAAAAAATTCAGTTACAATCAGTTGAAATAAAAATTATGTAACGAATTGAAGAAATAAACTATTTCCCAAACAAAATCGAAGTTGAAGGGTTTGATAACTTTTACTCCACGATGCTTTGATCTCGAGACAAACATACCGGCTTGAATTTTATCGTGATGTGTTAATTGAGCCGAAAGTGTTACAATTATGACTCACACAGTGACGTCATCGACATAAAGTTTGTTTAAAGCGTTTTGGTTAAGAAAACTCTTCGGTAGCATTGTGAAGCGTTTTTGTTGTGATTTTCGTTGGAACATGGCAGATTAGAAATAAACTTTTGATTGGACTGCAACTACGTCTAGATTAAAAGTACTTACTAAATTATGAATTCGCAATTATTAATAAGTAGCTTTTTTAAATTAAACCTGCAAAAAAAAATATAAAACGAGCATTCTAATTGAAATTTAAAATAATTAATATTAATTACGCAGAGAAGGAAAATGATGAAATTATTATAACTATAAACTTAATTACATCTAGGTATATTTATCTGTGGTATTTACTGTATAACTAATCTTTAAAAATATTTAATGTTGAAAGCCGTGCAGAAAATGATTAATAAATTCAACTAACCTACGTCTAAACAAAGTCCAAAACAAGTTCCAAAAGCGTGTCTATTATGTGCCAACTAAAACCTTTAAGCTCCTTGAAACCACGAAAACCCAAAGCCAAACAAGTATGCTAAGTCTTGGAAGGGTTTGTCCCAGTTTTTGCAACATCTCAAAGCGATGCCTTTACATTACAGTGGCGTAAATTACAGCTAGAAGCCACTTCTATGCGTTCTAACCATAGCCTTGGTACTAGGTCAAGAGTCGAGATACCGTCTTTGAAAAATACATCGTGATTTTCATCTAAATGCAAGAGAAATTGTAAGGCAATCTTTTTAATTACACGGGAGAATTTACGTAAATAAGCTACTGCAAATGGTTTTAGCCCGGCAGATTATGATCTTTTACATGTAAAGCCAAATTCCTAATAATTTAATAAGCATACTTATGTAAATCGAAAATACATCATTATTATAAATGTTTCAATAAAGATTCCAAAAGAGTCAGACAAATAATCGTAAGCTGTTTAATTTTATAGATATTATACGTCAATTAAAATTTTATGCAAGATACTATCTATTGGTTATTGATTCATAAAAAATTAGCATCGAATTTGTTTGAGATACAATCTCCAGACTCTAAGCGCTAATCGGTGATTATGTTTACAATATTATTGTATCAAAAACTTTGACAATATAAAAAGTGGGTTTACAACATTATGAAGATTAAATAATAAATATAAGATAAGGATTACTTTATGGTCATAGTAAACAACGAAAGTACAAAGATAAACTGTATGTAACTCCGGGACCTTTAACATTTTTGCGTACTGATTGTGTGTCTGAAGCAACTTTACAAAGTATAAAAACCTTTTGTTTTTCATTAAATGTATTCAGAAATTTTATTGTAATTTATAATACGCACGGGTAGTATAAATTATCCGGTTACTAATTTCTTGTACAATATGTTCGAATGAAATATAATATTATGTAGAGCATTGAGTTTCTTTGCATTGTTAGTTGAATTCATTTTTCGGGCTCAAAAATTACCAAAATTGTTTAAAAACAATTTATTTTATCATAAATTAATGCAAGATTACAATTGCAAACGATAATAAAATAGGCAAAGGAAAATTTGAAATTTGCGATTCAAATGTCAATGACCGCATCGAATATAAATAATTCATAGATTTTTATCAGTCGATAACTTATCGAATGTTTTACAGAGTGACAAATCATGTTAACATTTCTATTCTAAAAGAGAGCATAAAGATAAAAAAAGAGAAAATAAAGGTTTATGAAAACTTCGATATTTTTAGAATCGAAAATTGTTCGCAACTTTCATCGTTATTAAAGTTTTAACCAAAGAGCAACGTGTGCTTTTTAATTAACAGATATTGAAACCATGCGTTTGTCTTATGTTACCTCGTTTTAAAAATATTTTCTCTACTTCGGATTTTTTAAATCTCTCTCCATATTTGCTTTTTATTTAATTTAAAAATATGGTGTAGTTTACAGTTTAATTTCATTGTTCATGAATGAATAAAATAAGTTACATTTAATATAATATTATTTAATAATCATTTTAACATTTATAAAATATAATAGTTAGCTCTACTGTCAATTTTTACAAAGACTTTGTCATTCTTGTGGGTGGAGTATTTCTAACGTTAATATTGTGATGTAAAATATACCATTGTTAAAATATATTCATAGCACACAACCGCTAAATCTTATTGTTATTTAATTTTTCACGCTATTTAGACAACAATTCATTCAAATTCAGTTACGAAAGTAGGGTTAAGGTTAATTCATTGAACTTTATGTATCCGGCATCAATCGAAGTTACTATGACACAAATAACCGAAAAAGAAACTAAACACACAGAGTGCAATCTACATTAGATAAGCAGTTTCATAACAAACGAGTTTAGCTGTTAAGACAAGAAGTGTAAAAGTTCTTATCAGATACTGCAGGCATACTGACCTCATAATTACGGATCACTGAAAATCATTCACTTATTCACAAACTATGTTAATGGTGTAGTATTGGGCAGAAATGTTTATAAATAATTCCCTTTTATGTTGTTATTTTTATTGTTTTATAGATACGGAGTTTGCCGCGTGTTTTTCGAAGTGTCGCGCGGTACGGCACGTCTGAACTCTGTCGCGCCGTATGGTCGACTATACCGAGGAATGCCGGCAAAACTTTAACTAGAAATTTACTATGATATAGGAACATAATTGTATGTAGTTAAGTTTCAGTACACCTGAAACAGCTTCTATGGTAATCAAATTCCAGAGCTTTATGATTTAAATAATGTTAGGTGTTAAAATGATTGGGTATGGCAATTATTAGAGAGCTGCGGTAAGTTGATATTTTATAGTTACAGTAAAACTAAACCAATCTTTAAAATTAAATTCTCACAATTATGTAAGCGTTATTCTCATGGGTATTTTAATATTTATACTCCTAGGAAATAGTATAAAGTCGAAGTTATAAAATATTTTTTACAAAACTCTATTCCGTTGGATCCTCATCAGGTGCTTCAATTTAACGGTTACGTCTCATCGGTTTATAACAATATACTCTACGTAGAAAAACTTAGAAATTCGTCAACAAGAAAACTCATTTAACACTTCAAATTTAAATCAAATTCTTAACATTGTATGTAGAAGAAGATAAGTATTCAAAAAGCTCATTCGTTAGAAGCGAAGCGTGAAGATGAATTAGCAAATAATAATAATGTTTTTTTTTGTTAGCCGACTTAAATAATAGTGTGAATTTGTAGCGAACGGTTTCGAAGTCAAAGATTGTCTCCCATTTCCTTTTCATTCGTCAATGTCTAACGTTATTTCCGAAAAGAGATGCGATTTCTTCGCTCTGCGTCTTCCAATTAAAATGTTTTGCTTTTATGTTTCTTCTAATAATATTTTTGGCACATAATTTAAATGGTCATTCACTGTGATAAACATCATTAGAACAGGTTTATCGTACGTACTTAATGAAGGCTGCGTAACAATATTTAATGAGTGCAAATTAATTTTTTGATTCTCATTAACTGATTAATAGGTATAATTATTATTGATGCTGTCAGTGTTTTGGTAGAAGGGTCTCCTTCAGACAGTGACGTCGCTCTTAAATAGAAATAGGTACTTAGATATAGATGTGTGGGTTACCTATTTATAATCTTGTAATAAAAATATTTCTGTTCATTCTTATGAGTTATATTTACCTATTGATTTGATTGACAACTTCAACAATCAATTGAGTCTCAATTTGTAATTTAT
>CAJQZN010023242.1:0-22660 GCA_907164685.1 Colias eurytheme | reverse complement strand
CTCTCAAGCTGAAAAAAATTTTTGGACCACTATAAACGGGGCACCCTATATAAGTATATTATACATTATTATTTATTACATTTTTTGTGTTAGTAAAATTTCAGCATAAAAATTCATTCATTTAATAGTGCTTTTTAATTTTTTATCTTCTCAGTTCTAGGAAATTAAATATACTTAAAATAAAATTTAATCAATAATATAATATAAATTAGTTTATTTACTTCATTAGCAATTCACTTATTTATAACATTGAAAGATCAATTTGAATTATTTAAATTATTTTCATTATTATTTTAGGTATTTTAATTTAGTTTGATTGCAAACTATCACGCAACAATGCGGGAGAGGTAATCGGTGGGTAATAGCAATTAACCTTAGAATCGAGTGAACTCCTTTAGAGGTTAGGGTTGTTGACCTTTGTAAATCGCAAATTTAGTGTTATAGCTTTATATCCCTTTCCAGTCATATTATATTACGTTGAAAATTTTAAGGACCCTTCTGGAATTTTGGGACAACATCGTTCCTTTGTATAATAAAATATAACGAAGATAATTATTATGTATTAGAAATGAAAAGACAATGTTATAAAAAAAAATATAATTAATGATAATTAAAGCTTTTAGGTTACGTATCTAATTCAAAATTCCACAGTCATGTTTAATCGATTGATTTTTGTCGCAGCGACGGTTAATTTAATTTTATTGATGTTATACAATACTTTAGTCGTTGAACAATTTCACTCTAGGCTGAGTCGCAGATTTTTCCATTAAAGAATCCCAATGGGGCAATAATAGTGTTATCACTGATAGAACCCGAGATTGGAATTCTGGACATTACAATCAAATTTAAATAAAAGCGTCTACAATAAATAAAGCTGTGGCTTTAACCGTTTTAAAGCGTATAATATTTGTATAGAAACCATTTCATTGCCATTACTGTAACTACGTGTCGGCAAAGGCCAAGTGTACTACTTGAGTAGGTGTTGAGTGCATCCCACGAGCCCTATAGATTACGTAATGTGTCTTTGTATGAAGATACTTGATGTGTTATGAATAGCACGTTCCTTTTATTAAGAGTTCCAAACATATTTTTCGCTAGGTAATATGCGATGATTTACTTTCAACGTGGGAGTTTATAATATCACTAGCTGCTCCGCGCGGTTTCACCCCCGTGGCTCCACTCCGTTGGTCGTAGCGTGATGATATATAGCTTATAGCCTTCCTCGATAAATGAGCTATCTAACACAGAAAGAATTTTTCAAATCGGACCAGTAGTTCCCGAGATTAGCGCGTTCAAACAAACAAACAAACTCTTCAGCTTTATAATATTAGTATAGATTATAAAATGAAAATGAGTGAATGCTTGAGATCCTCAAATGTTCAGCCAAGTTCAGGGTCCCTAGAGTTAGTGTTTGTTGTGATCAAAGTTGAATTGAACATCGAAAATACTTCAAATATTCCTATTTGTTTTCGTTCAATGGCCTGATGAGCAGAAAAACGAAATGCAAAGAAAACAAAATACTTTTAAATATTTATTTAATTCTACATGTATAAAAATCTTAAGATGTTTGTTGCTACTAACTTTTAAATTCCATATCTTATCATCTTACCTGTATTTTGTCCAACCTGAAGTATAAAATATATTAGGATATTAAAAAAATTATGCAGAGAATTTCTAGAAAATGTATGCCGCGGTACAAAGTTTGCCGGTCAGCTAGTAACTTTAGTAAGTCGTAAAACAAAAGGGGTCAGACTACATAAGTTTCTGATCTGAAATGGAATTGGGTTAGATAATTGTTACCATCCTAATTATTGTAAGGCGCCATTACAATGCTAAAAGGCTATGAAATTGTTGATATTATGGTGTTTTAAAGATGACTGAATAATGAAAAATTCAAAATATTGACGTTAAGGCACAGAATAATATAAGGATAGAATTTATTAATAACTATTTTCAAACACTTTAAGAATTAATTAGGAAAAACATTTAGTTAGTTGTCAACACGCAATTGTTTTTGAGATTTTTTTGCTAGGTACATACATAGTTTGCGGATATTGTTCTAGTTATTTTACTAATAGAATAAAGACAATGATTCAACATGTTTTGACAGATAATCACTATTACCCAATTACCCATACCTACTGACATTATTTTTTGTCCGGTTACTCATAAGTACCTACATAGGACAAAAAATAATGAGGCCTTTGTTTTCAACTTATAAGGTCATGAACCTTTTTATTTGTAGCATCGTCTTAAAATGAGACAATATTTATAGAGGTTTTTCAGGCCTGCCCTTTTTAACCTCCTCTCAATGGACCTAAAACTACACGGAAAAAGTTGGGAATATCTTCAGAGACCTTTTTCTATTCACATTTTTTGTATATTTTTTGGTTACGAAAGATAGCTTACAACACAAATCACCAAATTATTCAAGATTATATTGAAGTACAATTATAGTTCAAGGCTCAGCTGTGTGGTTTTTTTGCTCAGTGTCAACTGTCAAATGTCAGGTTTCGTGCATTTGTTTCATTAATTTATTCATTCAGTTAAACTGCGTTTTGGTTGACGTTATCTATTGTAAAATCTGTATGTAGTGTCAACCAAACACTGTAGTCTATCGGTCAACTATCCGTTAAAAATAACGTTTATCCTACTTTTATAAAATTCAAGAAATCCTGTGGCCTTCTGTAGGTGCAGACTGCAGATACAGTTTAAATCTATACGACTGAATGATTATTTTTAATGAAAAGTGGGAGATCATTCATCTGTGTCTTGAGAGACTGAAATATTACATTATGGTTCTACGAAGGATACTAAAATACTTGTATAATAAGCAATCATCGTAATAAAAAATACCGTACTGTTGCTTGGTTAATAATAATTAAAATAATTAAGATTGACAGCGTAAATGGTGTAAAATAAACCCCTGGCAAATAAAGCACCCTGGAGACTTTAAACTGGCCAAAACAAGACGACATTATCCTTTAACTAGACCAATGACCGTTTGAAAAGAATACTTATCCTGGTTTAAGTAAATAAAAAGTCCTCCAAAGAGCGGACGTTCGCCTCGTAAATATTAGTTTGATCCTTACGAAAAAAATAGGCACCACTCGACGGAAGCGTTTTTGCTTTGCTCTTCGGATAAGTGCTCAAAAGTAGAGCAAAACTTCGGAAGGTTAACGGCCGGCGACATTTCACAAAGGCAGGATAACATTTACTTAAACAACACGCCCATTAATTTCATAGACCATTCAACAATTAACATTTGTGTATTTAAAGTAAAGTAAGCTAATTGTAATTTACTCATTAATTTTCCGTGAAAAGTTCCTGATCAGTATGTACCTAGTTGTTTTTTACCAACATTTAAATACATTTAACAAGACCGAATTTTGAAGAGCTTATATACAACTACTAACTCGGCAATGAAGTCTGCAAATGAACAGTACGAAAGTTTTTTATCTGAAATGTGATACAATTTTTGTTTTTTGTATCATTCATATAAATTAATATGAATAAAATAAAAACCATTTGTGTCTTTTTATTTAGGAAATAATAGAAAACAATACAAGACGTTCTAATTTATTTTCCTGTTTGAGGAATTTTATTATTTATTAATGCATAGCGAATTTTGTCCAACATGGCGAAAGTTTCAGGGCATACTTGAATAGCACCAATCACAATTTACGGAGTTATTAAGGGCAGGAAATCCTCAGCGGTTTGCCACTTTCCGATAACTTACAACCGCATAGTATCGATCGAGTACCTATTTTCTTTAGTGTTAGTAGTTAATAAGTTTTGTATATTCCATTTAATATAATAATAATTATTATAATTATGTGAACTGTATATACTTACTGCGGTAATATAGAATTATGTGTAGTTTTTAATTATTTTGTCTAGTTTTTCGTATAATAAAGAATAAAGATAAAGTATAAATAAGAAAATATTTATATTGAATCGCTTTCTCAGGAAATTGTCGCTTGCGTTTATCGTAAAATTATTGTTTGTTATCTATTACTAGCGATCTAAGAATAATAAACAGCAATTTTCGGTACCTACGCAAGTAGGTTTCCTCCCATTACACTAAGACTCAAATAATTATAATATGAGACGAGTAATTTATGTATTTACTCCGTCACAAGAGTAATAATAACGATATCGAGAGTTACAGTAACATCTACTACAGCTTTAACAAAAAACTATGTTGTTTATTACTATAACTTATACATTTATTTATTTATTTATTTATTAATTTAATATACCACACCAAGTAAAATATTTACAATCATACAAAATGGATTATAACACGGTAGGTACATAAGGCGGTCTTATCGCTTACTAGCAATCTCTTCCAGACTGCCCAAGGTAAGAGATAAAGAAGAAAAGAAAATGTAACGCGGGTGGCTGAGAAACATACATTATCAAACATTTCTAGTTTGGAAAACAGTTAACGTAGAAAAGAGCCTATAAGAAACTCTAATATATTGCTTTTTTCAAATCCCATTTATTTTGGAAAAACTTACCAGCTCTACATTTATCAATGAAATTTGACCGAATTCGCTAATTCTGTTTTTATTGTGTTTATTATTGGAGAAAAGGGTGTTATAAATAAAAGCTTATGAAGATTTACATGAATGTATCTATCTGTAATAATTTGTCCTTAATTAATTTATGTATTAACTTATCACTAATATAACTTCAAATTTTATTCTAGCAAAAAACAGATACCTATAGAATCTAGCAGTGGGACTTAATGCTATTTAAGCAACCTAAGGATTTTTAGGAATACTTTTCACATATTATTTTGCTATACTAGGCTTTGAACTAATTTATTTTTGATATAATGCTATGAGAAACCACATTAATATCTATCAGTTAAATTAAGACTAAAATACATTTCTATTTATAGCTTGTGAAAAGGCAGGTATTTATGTATTTTTCCTTATAATAAATTAATTTTTCTAATTCCTCAATCAAATGGAAATGTACTTTCATCGCTTTGTGTAAGTATGATGACGTATTTAAATTCGCAATAACCAATACGTCGAATACGGAAACTCAATAAATCAATCTTTCAATAATCTTTATTTAGACCTGCATTTGGAACGACGAAGTTGTTTTAGATAAAAATAGCGATCGATTAATTGCGCCAAATTTTCCTCAACCTATTTGTTTTCATAAGTTTCAGTAAGTGGCTCATTCCACTGCGTCACACACTCGTTACTGTCGTATCAAAATATGAATATCTATATAGAAGTAATATTTGTTAATTATATATTTATAAATAACGGCCATAATAACAACATTGTAAAGTGGAGTTTGGCCTTTGCATTAAAACCAAATACATATTTATTTTAATTAAATAGGTATTCGTAATATTTAATGTAATGTATAACAATAATAAACATTATTTTATGTCATCTTTATTACTGTTTAGTTTTTAGGATTGGTCTATTTCTTCAATATTTATTTAAAAAATAGAGATATTGAATCGGTGATTGTTAGAGTCGTTAATTTGAAATCTGAAAAGCTACTATTGTTTGCTTCTTTGAAAGTTTTCAGAATGAATGCAGATCCTTATTATCTTACTATGCAGAAGAGTGTAGTGTGATTAAACACGTCAAATCGAGTTTATCGATACAAACGCGATGAAAATAAAAATGAATTTCATGCGATTTACACTAATGGCTGGAGTGATTCATGAGGAGGATTTAGGTGTAAAATTTATTTGGGTTTTGTGTAAATTGGCCGATATTTGAAGAAAAACATCATGCCAAGTAAACGTAGATAGAGCGGGTGCCACGTAAATCTAGTATTATATGAAAAAAAATCTAATTTCCTATCTACTTAAAATTTTTAAAAAGATTTTCATACTATACTCGGTAAGAAGCTTTTATTAATTATTTTTCTATTTAGGGACGAAACCTCGAGGTAGGGTACCTAGTTTGGTAATTTCGTGTTGTTTCCTAAAAATAATTTAAAGCAAATATTATCTCTCAATTATTCTGTTCATTTAAAGAACTAAATATTTTCCTTTTGTAAGAAATTGTTAAGTATATTGCATTTTGTTCTTGTTGTATGTTTCGTAACTGATTAACAATCCACTTGTAGAAACTGTATTTTGACTCGAATAGGATGAACGGACATAGTCCTGAAATACCTACTTTTACCTAATATATAAAAATAAGTTGACACAGAAAATCATAAAGGTTAGCTAATTAAAAGCTAAATTTAGTAAAAAAAAATGTTAAATTCCCAAAGCACTCGCACGTAAAAGATGTTAATAAAATTTATAAATATCGTTAATGTGCTGTTAATTTTAAAACGTTGGTACATGTTTAATTTATTAGGCCACAAATCACTATACGTTCAAACAAAATGCGCTAATCATCATTGATGTCGAGAGCCAAAATCTAATTTGCTGTAATACAGCTCCATTTTATAGTTGATATGTTATTTTTATGTATCTAATACGGGGCTTGTAAACAAATTTGGATAGCATGTGCGTGAAACGATCTTATTGTATTGACTCAATACATAAATGGAAAACACGTGTGAAATGTAATTCGATTTTCCTAAAGTTCTTGAACGTGAGTATAATATAACACGATGTATAAATCATTTTTTGAATGGATATTTTCAAGTAATTGAACAAAGAATAATTTAAAGTTTGTGTTTTCTTCTCTTTGTTAATAGCTCAACCCAATATAGACTCTGCCAACGTCGCGTAGGTCTATTAAAGAAATAAAAGTTGATATATTTATGGTACTTCTCACCTTCCGGTAAATGACATTCCTGAAATTGTAGGATACTTATATTATATCCTACTTTGTATATATGAATTACCTGTGTGAATCACTGATGAATAAAATAGAAGATATGAAAAGTGAAAGGTATAATTTATAAACATTCATAATTATATCTTTTAAGGGCAATTTAAAACGATGTTCCGCTTTTCCAATTGCGTAAACAAGAAATGCCTTCAGACATGTAAAAACAAATCGGTGAAAAATTTCTCAAAATGTCTGACGGTGCGTGGCCAATGTCCTATGTTTACGGACAATAATAAACATTGCGAGGCGAAAAATCAACTCCTTTTTTAAATCTAAATTTGAGTTTAAAAAGATATTTGCCAGAGGAACATGTCAACGAACTTTTTGGAATGTATCGTCCTTAAAATAGATAAAAATAACTGTATAATATAGTCACTCGCTGAGATACACTCTGGAATGTAGTTATTAGATGTTGATTGATAGAAGCAATAAAGAAAAGCGAAGATAATTTTTCATATTCCAATGAAATATAAATAAAATGAAAATCAGTTTCGAGGTGTGCAAAATATAGCATGTATAATTTTGGCTACAAAAAATTATATTCTATTATAATATAATATCTATGTAGGCATGTATGTAGGTATGTTTCTTGTTTATAGTTTAACCTAACAACAGTATTTAAACTAAAAATGAAACAATGATGATTTATCTATTCAAAGCAGTTCGACAATATTCATTACAATCAAATAATAGTATTTCTTGATTCCTCAATTCAGATACTGAAGTGTTCATAATTTAAAAACATTTTGGTAGTTCCCATATTAGACATATCTAAATCATTCTTTGATCTTTGGAAATCCTAATGGCTTTTGGGATTAATTGCAACGAACTAATATCAAAAAAACATTTGCATTGCATATTGACGAGAAAGCGATCGTCGACCCGCTGATTTTCCGTTCATTAATCTCTTTTAAGTATGTACCTAGTTGTTTCCATTGTCTCGAGTCGATGTACGGAGAAACATTCTGTACTTTATTAATTGATGGTGGGATTAACATAACACGTGTAAAGCAAACTGCTTTATTTAGGAACCATTTATCTTATTCGCCTACGCGGTAACGGTGGAAATGCGAAAACTAAACGCTTAAAATAAACATTAAGTAAAGAAATAAAGAGATGATTAGAATATTAACTAAGTAGAAGTGTAATTTGCATTATGACCTTTAAAGACTAAAATGTACTACTCGACCAAGCCAACTAGACCCTTTTCAACTGTGACGTCACCCGCCCATGTCTCGGGTACAGATAGCAAAAAAAAAATATTAATAATATCACTGTTCGCTCTCCGCTATGAATAGTCTTATTTTTCCCCATTTCGAGGGCTGTCTATGAATAACAACACAGTAAAAACTTAAACAAATAACAACGAAAAACTTAACAGTCAACAACAAGCTTTAACGATTAATAATAAAAAGTACAGAAATAACTAGCGATGCGAAACGTACGAATGCGTCGATGCTGCGAACCGTACTAAGGCGAACGCGGTACCTGAGGCGGTAAGCGGGCGGGGAGGCCGCATTCCACCCGAGCGTCTAGTTGGCTTGGTCGAGTAGTAGGTGTTAATGTTGCGCCTACAATCGTGATAATATTATTAGGTATATTTAATTTAGCGAATGATTGCTATAATTGATATGCATACGCGAGTTAATAATAGCACACTACATATGAAATAGATAGATAGCTAATCATGATCAATCATGTTCATTCCACATGGTATATAAACTATAAACGGACAAAGTGAGATGTTGCAAATTCTCTGTAATAATTAGTAATAGGTATGTCGCATTTTTTAAGAAACTGAAAGAGCATGCTACGAAAAGATTTCATGAACTTACTAAGGTCTCATATCTGATCTTAAAAATTAATCTTTGCAAGTAATCTATAATAATTCTTATCACTTCCTCAGGTCTATTTAAGCACATAATATATCGAAACCTACGCCGTAGAAGGCTGATAATATAACACATTATATTTAATTTTCCATAAATCATACATCACATCCGCGAATTTTCACGCAGTGCTCTGCTATGTCAATTAATTATCACAACAATATTTGTCTCCATAAATACCTCATATTATTCTTTTTAACCTTGCAACAACATCATCAAAGACCACCTGAATTATAGGTGTTTATCAAATAAATAGCTGCAATTTTTATAAGACGGAAACGTATATTAAAAATTATCGAGGTAAGTGCTCGGTTTTAGTTTTGGCCTCTCATAATGACCTAGAGATGCCATAGTGCCGCGATTGGTTTGTGATTGATTTTATATCATCATTTGTTAGTCCATTGAAAATCTAATCTGTGATAACGCCAATAAGGAAATGTTTATATAACAAGTCTGGTAAACGTAACATAAATGTCTAGTTGTTATTAGATTTTAGTAAAAACGAAGGCAATATTTAGCAATTTATGTCGGCTTAATTATATTGTGGAAGTTATTCGTTTTTATGATACCAGATTCAATTTATTGAAATAACTTATGCATGAAAATGTGTGATATTTTTCAATACACATTAATCACGACGTTTTATTTATTAGACCAATTTTTTTAAGTAATTTATTGATATAGATTAGTTTTCAGTTTTAAAGTTTCAAGCTATTTATCAAATTGTTTACCAATATACCCAGTTAATCTGAAAGAAGGTACAAAAAATAACGCAATAATTTTAGATATGAATCTAAACATTTTTTTTCTAGTCTACACATACAAGGACAATCTGTACTTGTGTGATATGCAAATAAAGTGGAGAAAAACTTTTCACTTTCAGGTTGCTTTATAAATCTTATCTAACTTTTAGAAACAAACTTTAATTTAAACTCAAATAACCTATAATATAAATATACTCAGATATAATATGAGAAAAGCTCAAATTTTCAATCATCTTAATACTTAGTTATTACTTATTAGTTAGGTATTCAATCATCTTAATACCTACTGAAGAACAATTTCATAATAATACTAATTATGAATGTATTTTGTACACTTATTTACATATATACTACACTTTCCAGTTTCACATTCGTTGTATTTATAAAAAAAAAAAACATTTTGTTTCAATTTATGAAAATTGCTGAGAGCAATGTACAAGCATAATAGTAAATTAAACAATGGTATAATCCACATTATGTAACTGATTTGGCTTCGTAAATATTATTGAAGCAATTCATCGTTTTACCGCGGTAACGTGTGATTAATTTACGATATATTATGAGTTATGACTAGTAAAGGTAAACCCAAATCGAAGTTATTCATTATTTAAGAAATAATTCTAGTTTAAAATTATTTTAGTACGAATATTACTTCTATAAGGAACTTGAAATCTCTCTATTCCGCGTGAAAATGTTACTTGTAAAGTATATCGTAAGCTCATCTTATTTTTAACAATATTTAAATGTAGTTTTTTTATTTTCCCATAATTTATTTTTATTTTCTAGCACATTGTCGTAAAATATAGATTAGCACAAAATGTTGCTGCAAGGTCACAGACTACACTAAAATTTACAAGTCTCTTAATATTTAAATAAATTTCCCAATCCACTCAGTCACAGTTTATAACTCTATAAAAACAGTACTTAAACTGAACGGACTTCTAAAGTCGGCCTAGAATATGATCCTCAGATTACCTGCTCAGAAAACTCATCTGGGCTGTCAATGTTATGCTATTTTCACTTCTCGAAGGCGACAATTTAATAGCCGTGTTCATACAAATTCGATCTGACATTTCGTCACATTGCCAATAGTAAATTTGTGAAGGCTAGAGCCTCGCATTTCACCTATAACGAATATTGTTGTTTTTGAAATCATTCTGTGAATGAGTGAATCATTGCGCGTGCTCGATGCTCAAGAAGTCATAGCTTTTGTTTTGAACATATTGTATTTATATTTGCTCGCGCCACTCGTATGTCGCTCTTTAATCATATTTCCGTGAAATAACTGTATTACCAATAGTTTTAGCATTAGTGTGAAAAGCTTCTTCGTTTTACATTTGTTAGTTTTTTTATGTAATGATTGGTTATGAGCTTTTATGTATTAGATGAGTCAAATTTTAAACATCCGATTCTGAATGTCATACTTGCACGAAGCATGTACCCTTATTTGTATATTTTTCAATTTAATAGTAACATAAATCTCAAGAATAGCGTAGCATTGAATCTTGTTTAATGTTTCTTTCAATTGCTTCAAAGAAAATAAAGATGTTTTCTTTAAATTTTCCTCTGACAATAAGATAAATAGAGTCAAACGTGAGTATGTCAGTTAACAAGGGTAATTATAGTTTACACTGTAAAACATTCTTCAAGCATCGTCTTCAAGGTGAATTTTTAAAAACAAACTCTCACTTCCGCGCGGAACTACATAATTTTATCTAAGGAAATGGCATTGAAAAACGCATAACTGATTACAGATGTCTGGAATCAAAACATAAATCTCCTGTTTAGATATTCGACTGCGAATTTGTAATAGTGCGAGTTATCAAATCGGCACTTCGGGGCTCATATTATTTTTAGAAAAAAATGCTTTTAAAGCTTTCGTGACGTATATGAGATGAAACTGGAAAATATGATAATGCGCTTTGAGAAAATGACAATACGTTATGGATATTGTCGCACAAATGTCTGCAGAAATTTCCTCGTCATTATCACTATAAACATACCTACAATACATCTGTCAATATGTACCTAACTAGGCTTCGCAGAATACTAGATTTGCATAACTCCCACATGAACCAACCTATAATTCAGGCGGTAAACTTTCCTATGGGGTAGGTGTATTCTTTAAAATTACGGTATAAATCAAGTGAACCACGAGAACGCCCATATGGACGTGGGTTTTTAATTTAGCATTTATAACTCCTGAGAGATGTCAGAAAGATAAATAGTGTGAGGTTATTAAACACTGGGAATTTACAATTAACTTGTATTACCAGTATAATAGAATGAAAGTTATAAGATAAATCTTTCACTCTGCACCTACGTAGTTTATGAGTAGCTAATCGAAAAATAATATTATTCTGGGTCTATTAAGCCAAATTTTGCGTACGTTTTTGAAACTCAATAATGACATACCAACTTGTTAAATAAGAAAACATTTAATATTAAGTGCGATGAGCTAAATGGAGAATTTATGAAATATATTTAAGAGAGTGGCACCGAATTCACCGGACCAATAAATTTCGTTTCATAGTCTATAAAACAGTTGCCCCGAACTCCACGTGTCGTAACGTTATGCAACATTTAAATTAACGTTTCTGTTGACATATTCACGTGATTATATAGAATAAATAATAATCAGATGCGCCATTTGACATTATTATCTCAACATTTCAATTCAATTGAGCTTTCATACCTACATGTGTATTCTAAATACATAATATATATAATATTTTCTAGAATCCAAGTTCTTATATCCAGGAAAATCCAACACACCCTGAGAGTATTCCATCGCGAAAGAACTGACAGATTTACACAATTTCAAAGCGCCAGGTATAATATATTTTCAACGTGTCGAGCTGAGAGTGTAAATATATTTTTATTACATACTCACCATTACAAACTTTCTTTATCAATCTAGATGATTTTCAAATATTATATTATATTAGCAAACCAAGATATACATAATAACTGAATTTGAACTATGTAAGTGTAAGTCTTTAACATTAATTTATACACACTCTAAACTCGTAGAAAGCTTGCTGGTTTAGATATGATATTTTCATCATTTAATCGAAGGTTGTCAATAAAGAAGCTTTTTTACATCATTTTTAGAGTCACATTGAAGATCCTGTAAAGCATTGGTATTTCATTCGTAAATTTTTAGTGTTCCCTCTCCCTCGTTTAATAGACAACATATATTTTCTGAAAAATGAACTAATTTTGTCGCTTCTGAGCTTATACTTACTCTACTCATAGAAGAAGTTTTGTTATGCAACGGCTATTATTATTCTCGACTAATAATAAGCAAAATTTTTATGAATGAAAGTTTAAAATATAATCTAATTATTTTTGTGTAGGTTTAATCATGATATATCGTTAGAAGATGTCCATCGTTTACTAAAGCACTGCTTAAGATTACATTTTAACGAACATTGCCTACTTTCACCTGCTTTTACTTATTAAATACTAAAATAATTATTAAATATCATGCAGATTATACCAATGATTTACTTAAATTTGATTATGGTATGAGCTAGAGAGCGACAAAGGGAATTTTTACCGCGATTTTCACATTCCTGTTAGACTTTCGAAGCGGGCGGACTTAATATTTTTTAAATGCATGTCACTACACATAATGTATGTAATATATCTTGAATAATGTAATAAAAGCAAATTCTTCGCAATTTTGGTCATTTGTCGATCATAAACCATGATGATATGAAAGCATTAACAAAAGTTCAATACGCCTCGGTTGCCGCACTTAAAAGGTTTATAAGACAATAAAAGCACTTAAATAAGATTTTAGAAAGCATTAACATAAACCCGTCATACTTTCGCTAATTCGGTTCTAATCCAGGCTAAGTGTGTCAAATGTTGAGTAAAATATCACTTCTAACGGACTTCATTATATTTATTTCTAAAATTTTACATTCTCTGGCAATATGTATGCGGAAATTGCGAAAAGGGTCGTCCTATTTCATCGCTTCGAGACGCATTCTTCACAAAAAGTAAAGACGTTAGTTTCTGGATGTGTTTCAATGTTGTAATAACGGTGCGGTGTATGTGTAGATTTTAATGATTATTTTTTTTTAGAAAACAATACCTTGTAATGTGTATCTGAAAATAATAACACAAAATGTTACATCATAATTGGGATTAATTTTGAAGTTTAAGTATGTACTTACATTTAATAAAGCCCTAGCATATATTCTCAAATCAACGTAAACAAGAAAACTGAAAATTGATTAACAGCAGTAACAGTGTGCCTAAGACTACCATACTAATTAGTTTATTTATAAGCTTTGTAAATGTGTTATTCGTTGTAAAGTGTGGCCTTATCCAGTACCGAATATAATAATCCATGTTTTTGATTTGTCTGCTGAAAACACAAATGAGTCATCGATATGCTACGCTTGCGTTTTCTTAAAAGAAAACGCAAGAAAACGCATAAGAGATACATGTAGTAAGGCTAAAGCCTTACTACATGTATCTCTTATTTAAGTATATATTTTTGTTTAAAAATTGTTACGAAAATTATTACTTTATTTTGCACTATCGCCTAATACCTATAGTGTAAAATACTCATTAGGTTATATATTGTGTAATATTATAACTTACTTCGCATATTTTATCGTGCTAAGACTTCAGAATATTATTTAAGAAATTAAAACTCTTGCTAGCACTTTATCAGCGCTATCCTAGAATTAACGTAGGTATTTCTATTAAAGTTCAAAATGTCTCTCGCAAACATTGTGGGGAGTATATTTCTATGAACCACTAAATATTCAAATAGGAAAGACCTATATTAGTATGCGAGGATCGCAGGGAATTGGGTTAAGCTAATCAAAACATATCGTAAAGTTTTCAATGTAATGTTTATCTTCATTGTGCGTAATGAAAACATAATAAATCCCAATATCATATTGGAAAAGTACGATATTACTTTTGTCTAAGAACAACTTTTCTTGTTACGTAATTTTGTTGAAGCCGCACTTACGCAATGCGTGTTTACTAACAATAAGCTTTGATATAATCAATACATTGCGCTTAATAACCGATATATGTATATTACATATATGTATACTGTATATGTGGATACAAATATTGGATAATGTGTTAATTAACATGTTAATTGAAAAGATCCTGAGTATGATTCCTGAGTCTGTGTTCCCCGACGACTACAATATGGGGGTCTTCAAGCGAAGAGTGAACCGGTACCTTCTAGGGAAGCGCGCTCCATCTTAGGCCACATCTCAGCTTACCATCAGGCGAGATCGTGGTCAAGCGCTTCCCTATCGTACAATAAAAAAAAATAATCAAAGAGAAAATAAGTGATAAAAGTTTAATTGAATGTCAGTGAAATTAAGGAAATTCTTATGAAGTACTAGCGGTCCGCCCCGGCTTCGCCCGTGGTACATATTTATTTTTTCTCTACATTAGAACCATCCTGGTACTTTAAGGAATATAATAAAAAAAGAATTATCGAAATCGGTCCACCCGTTCTCGAGTTATGCGCTTACCAACACATTTTGCGATTCATTTTTATATTATAGATATATTGCTACATACGCATAGTTAACTTATTTTCAAATAAAGTTTATATTTTTACAAGACATAAAAAACTTACAGATTTTATTACCATGAGCAAAAAGCGTAAGTAGAATACAATTATAGAACTATGTATGCAATGTTTATTAAAGTCGGAAGTGGTGATAGAGCCAATAAATTGTAGAAACGGCGCCGACTGGCCCGCGTACCGGCTTACTACGACCTGCTTGAAAAACATGGATAAGAATATTCATTTAAATATTTTATAACTGTATAAATATAACTACGTAAACTGAAAAGTATATGCTGAAAGGCATTTTAAACACATATACAGAGAATAATTTTGTTATTTATTCTTAAACGTATTGTAATGAAAACCAGTAGTAAATCAAAGTAAACACGGAAACACGCCTCGGTTATGCCTGAGACCCAAAAACGGGCAGTAAAATAATTTTATTACTACAATGATTCCTTCGTTTGGCTTCAATGCCGCAATCTTAATAATCATTACAAAAACCTTTGTAACCCCTTTCTTCAGGATGTATATACTTCCTGGTTTCTTAATTAAAACACTTTGTTTTTTCATTTACATCTTAATATGGTAACCCATCTATATTTGCTTCAGTGTTAAGAACAAGGGAGCTACTTAAGTTTTTGATAAAATATTTGTATTAGCGTCCAATATTGTTAAATGTATGGTAGATTCCATATTATATTGTTAGCTGCGCACGCGCATAGTTGGCGCCGGGCCAGTTGCACTCACGCCGGATGCCTTTCCTCCTCGGGAATTTGAAGTCGGCCGTCGTCTACTGTTGCCGGCTCTCGATCTATCAACTATACAGAAATTAGCATATAATAGCATAGACTTAAGATATTCTATGATGAATAAAGAAAATTACACATTATGGTAGTGCGGCATTACTTTCTTAAAATATTTAAATTGATTCATTTGCTCATTCATACTAGATTTTAATTGATTCCTTTAAGATGCCAAAACTGATACATAAATTCTTATAATAGGTAACTTAACACAAAATGACGAACATTTTCTCCTACAAAATAATTTTTAAATTCCCTACGCAACAGTACATCGTTATTTTAATTGGGATTTATGCTCGTTAAAATTGTTAGCAAATAAAAAGTACTTATGCAAAATTGGATAAATGTAGCGGTTGCCACGTTTTAAAGATAAGTTATTAAAATAATTTTATAAAAATTAGGATAATTTTATGTTGAAGACTTGAAAGTTCCTCAGGAATTAAGGATATTTAATAAATAGGAGGGTAGTGAAAAAGAGTTTCTTGTGACATATGAAACTATTTCACGTACATATGAAACTATTTCTTCTTGTTATCTGTAAACTTTATCTCGTAATGTGAGTGTGTAGGTGAGTTTAATAATAGGATAATAATAAGACTACGTAAGGTATTTATGTAAACTGGTAGGAAGACGGTAATTGAGCTATGTACTTGTGTTATCTAATATATTATGTACCGCTATAAATTTAAACTATTTGCAATTTTTGCATTGTTATTTTTGCTATGTATGCTTATGTATTTAAACTGCTTAATTGCTTTCTCATAACTTAAATAGAAAGATTAAAGAATATACCTACAGCTACGGAAGAAATTCTATAAATGTATGCAATCATTATTTCTATAACAAACACTACAATAATATTGTTCAAAATGGTTTCAGAATATTACTTAGCCAATATTGCGTATAAATTCATTATTTTATCCCCTTATTTCCTTAGCGATCACGATCAGTGCTTAAGATGAAATTTGCACGGGCATAAGATATGCAAACTAAACATTCAATTCAAACAATTTGGCATACTTTGTTGAAAGGCTTATACTAAAGTAGCCGACAGATCTGGGCTAAATCAGGGATTATTCTCGAAATACATTAAAAGCACGTTGGATAGGGTATGTTTACGAGTCAAGTGATAAATGGTCCAAGAGACTGATGATGTCTGACGACGTTCTGCGGGTCGGACGTACTTTATGTATCGCGATGAACAAGCCTAAATTATTATGCTAATAATTATGTCTCCTTTGCATGATACAGGCACGGGCCAAGGTCCCTTCATTTAGGAACAAAGCCTTTATGTGAAGTCCGATTCGAAACCGTCATTCATGAACATATTGTTAGAGCGTACCAGTTGAAAACTTAAAAGACCCCTCTGAATTTTGACAGGTAGAGCAATTAATTCTTTTCATATAATATATTTACTTGCCTTGTTTCGAATAAAAGGTGAATAAAAAGTTTTTTTTGTTTAAATAGATAACAAAAATGTATTATTTGACCTTATAACAAGAAATGAAATAATAATTTTACATGTGTACTCCATCGCGATAATCGAAGAGTAGATTCGTTGACTTTGAATGAATTAATTTCATTTTATTATAATGATCAAGTTAAAATATTTTTTAATAATTGTTACAAGTAACACGACACACTTGACCTCGAAGCTTGAGCGAATCTTTGTTTGAATAGTCCCCACAACCGCGGACTTCGACTAATTATGATGTAAATAAGTAGAACTGACAATGAAATAATATTTAACACATTGTAAACTGAAATGACCGTGAAAGTTCAACCTGTAAAAGATATTCGAGGCGTTAGTTTCGTGACAATTAGCGGTATGAAAGGCAGCTGTCGGCCGGCTGGCACCAAGATCGCGACTTAGGATCGCGAATTGACATTGTCGTTCATTACAAAATAAACACGGTAATGAAATATTATATTTCACATAATTCGCAAATTTGGGGGCTGTAATACCAATGCTATGTACAGCATGTATTCACAGCAATCACAGCCATGTAAGAATTGCGAAAATCTCTCTTTTTCAAGACTTCTGCGCTGATTTTTATTATTACCTACAAAACGTGCTAGCTGAAAATATTTCCAAATCCGTGTTCTTGCAATAATCAACTCTGAAAGTGAAATGTAATCGAGCTTGAAGTAAAGCCACGACGAAAAGACTAGTTTACAAATACTAAAATTAAGCAATAAAATATTGCCTGGATTTATGTCAACGTGCTCTGCATACCTTGTATGTTTGAATGAACTGCATTATTTTTGTCCTTAACAAATTAATCAATCCAGATTCACGAGGCCTTAAAGAAATTCAGCACAAACTTTTATAACATAAGACATTACATTTCAAATACAATTAATTCATAACAGCTTCATAACACGATACATCTGTCGAAACGTTTGACCTACACAAACACGTGTGTTATTCTAGACCAATAAAAATTACAAGGCTCGATATCAAACGAATTCATAATCAAACGATGTGTTTATATGTTGATTTTATTGGGAACGTATTTGAGCAAACACTAGACGCGCATATACCACCAGGAGTTTTGTGTGGACGACCTTCCTCGAGGCCACAGCTGACCTGGATTCTCCACAACTCACAAGTATGATTCATTGTTGTTGTACCTAGTTCTAAAACAATTTTACGCGCTCTACTATACATTTCCATGTAGCTATGTAGTATGTACCGCTCTTTGCAGTTCATTAAGGTTTTGAGATATTACTTCATTAATTATTCGGACGATTACATTTAATGGTCTAATATTTCAGTTTGAGGTCATGGATATCGCAATATTATTAATGTTAATTGCGTGTACATTTGTCTTTTGTTGTGTTAAATTAAATAAGACTTTATATTCAGATGAAATGTGTTAACAAGTATCAACACTGCAATCAATAAAAATGGAACATACTATGGACCACAGAATCAAACATTATTTGTAACGTATGCAAAGGTAATGTCGAAAACATAAGGAGACCAATATTTAACCGATTACTTAGAATTTCCTCGAAAGCAATTTATATGAAGCATCATTCGTGTAACAAGACGTATTTATTTATCCTGGCAACCCGTATCTCTCCTTCTGAATGTTGATATTTCTATAGTTATTCAATTTTATTACTTATTGCGAAACGTATATTTGCCGAATCTGAATGTTTCCTTGAATAATACTGTTTATTCGTCAAACAATGATGTATGGTGAACAAATGAACCGTTCTATCTACTTATACTTGAATTACAAAAAATAAGAAGCCAAGATTTTCAAGCCTATGATTTGCTTGCTTGTTGTTTTTATTTATCTAGGTACTAAAAATATTACAGAAAATCTAAGAGAAAGAATTCAGTAAACTTTGTATATACATAATTATGGTACAATTGGTTATACAAATGTATTTGCTCATAATGTTATTCTTAGGCTGCATATCGAATTTAAACCAAAGCAGTTGGATATTTATATTTTTATAATAAATAAATAAATAAATAAATATTATAGGACATTATTACACAAATCGACCTAGTCCCACAATAAGCTCAATTAAGGCTTGTGTTGTGGGTATTAGGCGACGATAAATATAATATTTAATAAATACATATATAGATAATAACACCCAGACCCAAGAACAAATAATTGAGTTCATCACACAAATATTTGCCCTGACCGGGGATCGAACCCGGGACCGTCGGCTCAGTAGGCAGTTACTTTACCACTGCGCCAACCGCATCGTTTATGATTATTATTCATGAAAGCACAAGGGATAAATTCACATCTATCCATTCGAAGTGTCGGGTTTATAATATTATTGTTTGGAGAATATTGCCTTTGTCAAGCATTAGTTAGATAACGTAAGGCCCAGGTGTTTCCGTCGTTCAGTTCAATCTCAGATTCTATTTTGAGATTTACTATTGTGACCTTTCATGTATCAGTCAGTAGCAGTCCGTAATTTGAATACTAATGGTACTAAAATAATTGCCCGCTCATTAGACAATAATGTAGTGTAGGTTCATTGTTCATTGTAACATTACATTACGAAATTAGACAGAGTAGTCGATGAATATTGAATCATGTACCGCGTGTCATTGATCAAACTGTATAATATTGTACGTTACTCCAAAACTAATGTTTATTTAATTACATTAACATTGTTTAATGGGCAAATAAACAAACTTGCAAAATATCGCAACCGTGAACCGTACGCGGCCGTAAACATTAGCTGAATCATAACCAATAATAACATGCCATTGCTTACTAACGTTGTAAAATTTTCTATTTAATGTTATTTAGGAATATTTTAATTTGTATGTTCTGTTTTAAATTCATGATAATTAAATGTATTGCTGTCAAAATAAACATCAACGTTTAGTTCTGTCGTAGCTAGATTCAAATGCGATTTATAAGAAATCTCATAAAGCCCTACTATTAATATAGTGTAAATCGTAAAACCGATAGGCTAAGCAATTACCAGTGTCGAGGCTTGAACTCAACATATTACTTGCTCTGTGATCTCAACTTAGTAGACAGAACTCTAATGGCTGATTCACACCAACTATTAAAACATTCAGTTCATTCACAATAACAAGCATACCAAGAGATATAAATAAGAGCGAAACACCCTTTGAATCTCGCTTCCATTATATTCATCGATCGATGTAGGAAAGTTCTAGCGGAACGTGCACTGAACGCTGAAGCTAGCACGTGGCTCGAATGCACTCACCTATTTATGTTAACTCTCATACAACGTTTTATTAATTACTGTACAAGTAATTAACGCGCAGGTCATTTCTTATGAAGTATTACACGTCCACTTACGGTATAATTAGCTGGTTGTTATTAATATCTTGGTTTTTATTTGATTTTTTAAGTCGGAAGTAAAATATATAACACTTTTCCTGAGTGTTATGTGTAGATTTTCACCAGTTATATTTTGTATAAAAATATTACCTAACTATGCATACTTACATAATAAAGCTCAAATTTTAAATATTAGTAACTAGTAAGTGAATTCGCTGTTAATTTAATATTAGTTACGTTAAATTTACTGTTGGTTAATGTTATGTGCTAATAGCATTATTTACCCTCACAAAAGTAATTCAGAAAACTATACGTAATGTGTTGTTAACTCGTTAGCGAAGTTCTTAATAGTACAAACTTTGGCTTGAAGCTTTCAAGAGTTAAGGTTGGGAACATATTGTTGAATGATTTCAAGTTTTTCTATTATTTGGATACGTTTATCTATTTGAATTTAAAAAATGTTTAAAAATGATTTGTATTCATCAGTTCATTGTCTGTTTTAATAAGTTAAAGCTTTTTTACGGATGAGATTCGTGGTAAGCGTAGCGATATCATAAAATATGAAATAGTGACATTCGGGATTCGTTACTAAGTAAAACATAAAAACGTTTTAAAAAATTGTCTTTATTAGCACATAGTAGCAGAATGGAAACTCGCTTCTGCAAATATTTGCCCCATGAAATGGCCGCCCAGTACAACCGAAACTTTCCGCCGAAGCCTCATTAGGGACCACGGAAAGTATTCACAGGTGAATGACACCAGCACGTGGATTTAATAGTAATCGGATAATAGTTTGCGTAGTTTTGTTGAACAATAGACGCTTACGGCTCAACCCTTATTCGGGACGAAAACTAAAAAGTCAAAGACTTACGAGATTATTTCACAAATAGGTATATTTAGGTTTATTGGGAAAATAATATCGAAATGGTTAAGGAGTTTATGATTTAATATCCCTAACAAAACTTTCTAATATATATTTTTCCTTATGATATATTATTTTTGTGAGGAAACTGGATAGGTACACAAGACAAGTTTGATAGCAAGAATTTTATTATTCTAGTTTTTTAATGAAAAAATGAAAAATATTTAAATTAAAAAAAAAAATCAAATTTCAATTTAAATTCAAATATTCATTCATTACAATTTTTTGTTTCTTTATAATATGTCCTATAAATTGATGACTTTACTCAGCGCATATCGTATAATTTTTGTATAAAACACCAATCATAAATTACGAACAAAATATCGAACTCTATCCAGGCCGCAATATATCATCGGCAATGTTTACACTCAAAGGTATGGTTTGGTCGTTGAACTGATAGGATTAAATATGATAATGTGTCCCACTTAACTACTTCTTACAAGAATGAGGTCGGAATCGATGAGGATTATGAATGTTTGTGCTTTCAGGTAAGGTTTTTGACCGGGCTCTTGAAATGCCACAGATATGGCAAGGTGGCGCCCAACAAATTAGGATGTGAAGATTAACTTGTCACAGAGGAATTCAGTCGGTGGAACGACCCATGCCGGATGGCACCCGCCACTTAGCGAGGATGCTTCTGTGCACCGGGTAATCTGTAAAAAGTGCCGTAAACACAAACAAATCGCTTCCCTTATTGATATCCCTTAAATATATCGACGCAGACTCGTCACACGATTAATGTTTGTTTTCGAATCATAACTCCTCGACCATTTAACGACCATGCGGCGAAAATAAAGCATTTCATGATTTTTGTTATTTATTATAATACGTAGCACATTGACTTTAAAAAAGTAGCACAACCGTAAAGTTATTTTTGTGAGCAATCATAAAGAGTTTTGTCATTTTTTCTGGAACGTAAACGTAATTCATAATTTTACAATTAGTATGACGTAATGCACTAAATATTAACGGTGGAAATTTACGTAGCTGTGAATTCATTGAAAGTGTTGAAATAACAAAAGGATTAGTAAATATCGAATTAGTGTAACAGAATGTCGCATACCTCGTGTGAATCGTTCTTGTG
>CAJQZN010023238.1:0-14318 GCA_907164685.1 Colias eurytheme | reverse complement strand
GTCGTGGGTTCGATTCCCACCCGGGGCAAATATTTGTGTGATGAACATAGATGTTTGCTCTGTGTCTGGGTGTTGATTATCTATATAAGTATTTATTTAAAATTATAATATATGTATGTTTATCAGCCATCTGGTTTCCATAACACAAGCGAAAGCTTAGTATGGGATCAGACCGTTCCGTGTGTGAAAATTATCCTGAATATATTTTGGTTACTAAAATTAGTTACTATGGTATTAGAAAGAAAGAAAATACATTTATTTGCACCATTAACATATACATACAGTTATAATGACAATAAAATAATTAAAATTAACTATACAGTACAAAATTAATTAAGTTATTATAATATATGATGTTACATTATGTATTTTGTAAAACTGACATGATTTAAAAGAGCAACTATGGAGTTTCTTGCCGGTTCTTCTCCGTAGATACTGCTTTCCGAATCGGTGGTAAATTTTAAAATATGTAATGACGTTTCAAAAGTGCTTCTATAAGAAGTCTAATTGAATAAATAAATGTTTGAGTTTGTTTGAGTTTGAGTTTGAAATGGATATATCCACTCAGTGCTTTGAGAAGGACATAATTACGAAACTCAGATTCTTCACTGATTTTCAATGGACACCACATAATTATAAAATAATATATTATTAGCATTATAGGCTTTTTATTACTTACTACGCGAGTGAAGCTACAAACTGAAACTAGTATTTTATAAGGTCCACATGAGAATGAAGCCATGGAGGTTCCTTCAAAATGCAATGGAATTTTGAGAGTAACGTAATGATGTTCTGCAGTTACTACGTAACCTAAAACGTCTAGATACTACCTATAATATAACCTACCTATAATAAATATAATAATACCTATGTATTATTATAAAATTAATACATGAATTAATAAAATTATCTACTAAACCATATCATAAAATGGATGAATAGATTTATCGTGACCGAGTTCTAAGACTACACAAACAATTAAAAATCGCCTTTTTAGAAACACTTCAAACAAGTTTCATTGTGTCATACATCAATCATAAGGCAATTGGAGGCTCCAGGGCTTTTATAACACGTGTAAACATACAAACAAACAAATCTCAATCCGGTTAATCGACATCTAAAACATTATAATAATTATTATGACAGTAATCATAATCAATATAAAGGGGCATATTGGAAAAATCGATATAATTACATTCAATTTATTAAACCGGAAAAACTTGAATTTTCCGATTAATTGTAAACAATGGGAAAATAGTATTGTAAGGAGTATACTAGCGTTAGTGTTTGTACTTTGAGCATTATAACTATTTATTATGTTATACTAGCTTCGCCTCGCAGTTTTACCCGCATTGTTCCGCTTCTATTTGTTTTAAGTGTGATGATATAGGTACCTATAGCCTATAATCCTTCTTCGATGAAAGTGCTATCTAACACCGAAATAATTTTTCAAATCGGACCAGTAGTTCCTGAGATTAGCATTCAAACAAACAAACAAACTTTTCAGCTTAATAATATTAGTAAAGATTCGATTATGTTAAATTGTTTAGCAATTAATAAGAGACGAGGAATCGAACCTAGGTCCTTTTCGTTCTACGCTCACCTTTTAACCACAACACCAAGGGGTTTAATTAGCATAAAGTATGAATTTAAATGTATTAAGCGCATAAGGATATATTCCATCGTTATTTAATTAATAAAAACAACTTTTTATGATCTCAAGCACGCGAATAAACATATCACGAAGGAGTTGGTTTCAAATAAATATGCATAACGTATGATGTATATGGTTTATTAACATTTACACAAGATTAATCCCTCGGCTTCACTTGCTCCATACGCGGGTAACATTTATATGCCTTGTTATTATTGCCTAATTCTATTCAAATGTGCTCTTACACACTTTCATATTTATAATACACTCGTTATAGTAGGAAGGATAAGAATAAATAACATTCATAGATAAAAATAACTGCGTTAAAAACAACCGCATATTAAGCCCGTGCACCGACATCAAACCTTTTTAATAAATAGCACATCTAAATAATATGTAGTAATTAATAATATCAAATCTTTTTTATTTTTTACTTTTCTGTTTATGAAGTCGGTTGTTTTTAACGCAGTTATTTTTATTTAGTACTTTTTAGTGTATTTTTCAACACGAATCAAACGAGCCCAATCTCGATATAATTGAGTCAATATATTACTGAGTTCCTAAGGCCACCTTCCGATTCCATCTTCAAATCAGCTCTATGTCATGATAATGTTTCATCGCTATCCAATTTACATAAGTATACAAAATATCAGCTCAATCGGTTACCGGGAAGTGAATCAAAGTTACTTGCTACATTTCAATGAAGTCATCGAGTACAGACAAAAATGCTCATAAAATAAAAACTACTGGGTTTATCCGAATAAAACTTTTATGGGACCAATTCGACACCATCCCGCATCGAATAAAAAAAGAATCACGTAAATCGGTTAAGAAACCTAGGAGTAATCGGTGTACATACACACAAAAAAAAAAAAATTATACCTGCCGAATTGATAACCTCCTCGTTTTTTTTGGAAGTCGGTTAAAAAAGAAATATATAATAAGGTACTTATTGTACGTTATAACTTTTAAATTATAAATCATGATTTGTGATTTATGGAATATACCTATGTAGAAAATATATTATTTAGGCTCGTCCAATTTTTTTACCAAAGCGCTCGCTCCGACTGCTTCCAGAGTGACCTGAAATAAAAAGAAGAAAAAATATATTGTATTAATTAAAAATAGAAATATAACTTCCACTACAACCATATTTATCAAGTCTTTGCTCTAAAAAATATGAGGGTTTTCCAACAAAATCCAATTTAAAAACACAATCTAATAAAATTAACGATCGCATATGTACTGTTTTCAAATTTGACATTAATCGCCTGTTTAAAATTCTATTCCACCAAAACATCAATTAACTACCGGTTGAACCTTCGGTATCAGGCAATAAAGAATCATTTCAATTAATTTTATTGCCTAATTTCAGATAAGCGCGCCGCTGTGTTTTATCTTCAATTCGAACGTGTACTATCTTTGTCACACAGAATTATTTCCTGACGAGAAATATTAACGAGTATCATTGTAAAATGGACTAGGAATTAAAATCTAATACATACATATATATGTATATACAATTCTCGTGTCGCGGTGTTTGTAGCTAAACTCCGAAACGACTGGACCGATTCTCATTAAATTTTTTGAAGTGAAACTTCTTTATCGGGGTTGGAAAAAAATGAAGTGTAACATTTTTTTGTTACGCGTGACATTTTTCCGTTACGCGCCATCTTTTTCTTATCCCTACCACGCGTGATTCGACGTATTTCTGTAAAGTTGCATTTAGTAAATAATTTTTTGAAAAAAGAGACAAGAGTACGGCAGAACAACGTTTGCGGACAGCTAATTACTATTATAATATTATAGTTAATTAATAGAGTTATTCTAGCGAACGATGTTCGAGAAATATTAGCTAGATTCTCGTCTATAAATCGTTAAGGAAAAAATATAATAAATTATAATTGCTGTTATAAGTCATTTTAAATAAATACACAGTTACATGTTGTTCTGGAGTCAGTCTCTACTGAGTTTAAATGTTTAATACTAAATTTAATATTTTTTTTTAATTTTGAAGATAGAATTAAACATATTAACGACATGACTATTTGCTAGTTTAAGAAGAAATAAATTCTAATTCCTACTTATTTATTTTTAAATTTCACACCAATATAAAGTAAAGGAGCGAAAAACATTTCAAAGAATAAGTTTTTAATTCTGCTGTCCTAAACATTTTTGTTTCCTTTGAGATGGGTTTCTATGAAATTATATATTTATTAACATTGTAATAATTTATTCTCTTAAGAAACTTGTTCTATCAACATTTCAGTTCTTTTTAAATTTTTATACATCAAAAAGGATAAGTCCTAAGTACTTTGAAAACGCATATCAGAGTATCTAAGTACCTACTATTTAAATTTTCATAAGATAATATTTTTTCTAATATATTTTAGACTAGCTTTCCACCTGCGGCTTCGCCTGCGCAGTCAAAGAAAAACCCGCATAGTCCCCGTTCAAATTCCCGTAAAAAGTAGCCTATGTCCTTTCTCGGGTATCAAAATATCTCTATACCAAATTTCATGCAAATTGGTTCGGTAGTTAAGGCGTGATTGAGTAACAGACAGACAGACAGAGTTACTTTAGCATTTATAACATTAGTATGGATTATTTTAATTATGTTACATTATTCGAGGGCTCTTTATTATTACGTACCTACTAGATTTCATTGTAATCGGTTCAGTAGTATTTGCATGAAAGAATAATAAACATCCATCCATCCATCCATACTCACAAACTTTCGGATTTATAAAATTAGTAGGATTAAAAACATGATAAATAATATTGTATAAATTTTAGCTTATATGCAATTATCTATTTATTTAGTTCAACTTAAAGTCCTAGAAAAAAATCCATTTTATATTTCCAAAACCACGAAACAAAAAGGGCGTGGTTCCAAAGATTACTAGGAAGTATTAAAAATGACTCAAAACAACGTATGTCGCATAAATACTGCTTACTCAGCTAACCTTGCAAAAATAAATACGACATTCATACTCGATTTTCGTCACTGATGAGTTTACGGAAGGCCTTGCTGCATAAGGAAATTATGCTTCATGTTAATGTACTAAAATTGTTTTAACTCTAATGGCCTTGGATGGTCATTGGACATTGTCATTGGCTTTTATTTCTAGTTTGATAGCAAATGAAATTAGTAAATGTATGGATCGAAAATGGGTTATCAATCTACAAAATATATCAATTTTCTATAATCCTAGTAGAACTCCTAAGTCATGACAATACAAAACAAAATTAATATGTATTTTTAAGAATATCAATTTCCTTAAAAATGTTAGTAGACATGTGTTTATACTTATTTATACGCAACTAATTCTGGTCTTTAAAACGAAGTCACGTAAATAAATGAGGAAGTTTAGAAAAAAGTATATCATAATTTTTGATACTAATTTTAACAAGAAAATAATACTACTCAAATCATTTATTTCCATAATGCAAAATTAATAAAATGCATCTAAAAATTTATTTCAATTCTATCTTGCCTAAAAATCAAATAAAAAAATTTGCAAAAAATTGTTTAAAATTTTAAAACAAACTTTAACACTAATATTTTATTCCAATCCTTATCTCATATTTGGATCAACACTGTCAGGACACCCTAAAACATCAATATTCAATACATACGATAATTTAGCGTTTCGTATAATCTGCGCACGCGCGGGTGCCATGACCTCGCTCAATGCTACGATGTGAAGAACATCGCGCGTGTGTGTGGGTTGTTTACATCAACACATGCGCATGTGTAGAGCGATCGAGCGTGGTTGATACTTTACTGTTTTAAAATGTAAAATTAGATTGTAAAAGAATCGTTGATATATTAAATTGCATATTGTGTGATACTAGTTTTAAGAGGATCATTGTAATAGTTTTCTGATAGAAATTTTGACACTGTTTTTTACAATTTTCATAAAGATCCTTGTCACGAAATTTTCTGTTTTAACATGTCAGCAAAGTCTAGAATTTAACAGAAGCTAATGTCTTCTATATGAATAATTATTAAAATTGATACACTTATTCTTGATAGTGATAATATAAAAGGAAATGTAGATTTTATAACATTCTTGACACAAACAATCTTAATAGTATAAATAGATAGAAATTTGCATACTATTAGTTAATATTAATAACTAAACCCGAAATAGATTATATTATTATTTTAGTTTATAATATGATTATAGCAGACACATGAATATATTTGCGGTTTAATACGTGACTGTAAAGTTTAAGTTTTTCTGGTTTTTACTCATACATATGATAATAAGATAGGCGTATTATAATATATTTTGTGTTTATAACAATTAGTCATAGATTTAGAAAGTATTTATAATGTGACTTATAATCACTACATAGTATAAAACAAAGTCGCTTTCTCTGTCCCTATGTCCCTTTGTATGCTTAAATATTTAAAACTACGCAACGGATTTTGATGCAGTTTTTTGTAATAGATAGAGTGATTCAAGAGGAAGGTTTTAGTATATAATTTATACGTTTTTTAGACAAAGCGGGCAAAGCCGCGGGCGGTAAGCTAGTAAACGATAAGAAGAGAAGGTGATAAATATTAATTTAAATGAAAATGCTATAACTTAAGTTTGTTTATAATTAATTATAACTAAATATATTACAATATTCAATTTGTGTTTTGGAACCCTAAAAATTAGGTAAGGTCAAACCTAATTGATTGTCTACTGCAATTTTATTTCAAAATAAAAACAGTTAAAACAAATTCTCCAATTGTTCCACGGTTTATTGCAACACAATAAAGCACACATTGATCGATGATTCGACATCCTTTAAAAGCGATTTATCAAATGAAAAATTGGCTAAAAGTCATAAATCAAAAAATCAAACGATCAACGTCGTTCACGCACACACACGCAGCGATAGTAAAGACTGTTCAACTCCTGCGCATTATATTTGTACACGAGTATGCACACTCTTTTATTTTGATTTATATTTTTACCGGACTTGCGAGTTTTTTTCGAAAAACGATTTTTATTGGGGTCATAGAGTTAGTTGGCTTTTTCTGTATAAGATTTCATGGTATAGGCATCCCATATATTTTATGTCGTCAATATTAATATTAGTTAATTTACCTACTTCTTTTTTTACTATAAGTAACACGAGGTTATTTCGTTTTTTAATAAATTGCGACAAAAAGTAGCCCATGTCCTTCTTAGAGTTTCAATCTTATTCATCAAAATCGGTTCAGTTATCTCGCCAAAATTGAACATCTTAATATCTTATCTTAATCTTATCTTAATCTTAATACTATTATAAAGGCGAAAGTTTGTTTGGATGTATGGATGTATGGATGTATGGATGTATGGATGTATGGATGTTTGTTATTCTTTCACGTAAAAACTACTGAACCGATTACAATAAAATTTAGCACACATATAGAGGGTAACTTGGATTAACACATAGGATAGGTTTTATCCCGGAAATCCCACGGGAACGGGAACTATGCGGGTTTTCCTTTGAAAACGCGGGCGAAGCCGCGGGCAGAAATCTAGTAAAATATATTTTATCTAAACTACTTTCTTATAATATAGGTAGGTTTCTTTCATTTAATAATTTTTCATAAAGTTAAACCCAATTGCATGCAAACTCAGAGACATCAACTAGTCAACTAGTATAAAATAAAATACGTACGTGTACAGATAAAATGCATTTATTTTAATGTCTCTTAGCCTTAAGCTGGCAATATTAACTCCATAAAGCGATCTATTAACGTCACTGTAAGGAAATCCATACTAATATTATAAATGCGAAAGTAACTCTGTCTGTCTGTCTGTTACTCAATCACGCCTGAACTACTAAACCAATTTGCATGAAATTTGGTATAGAGATATTTTGATACCCGAGAAAGGACATAGGATAGGTTTTATCCCGGAAATCCTATACGGGGACGGGTTTTTCTCTGAAAACGCGGGCGAAGCCGCGGCGGAAAGCTAGTATAAAATACTTTAGTAAATACAATATTACGGAATCAAATACATTAAACACAACTTGTTTAGAAATATAGACATTCTATTTGAACTGTTTTATTGGCAATTATTTTAATTTATTGGCACCGAAACACGGGGTTAATTACTTCCTAGAGTTTATCTGTTTTACAATTAATATTGAACTGATAAGTTGATACACCTTTTACTACTAAAAGATATTTTAGGCCTTGAACTGTTCCAGGATCGTGGACGATTTCTAAGAGTACCCGCGGCCCCGGCTAACTGCGCGGCTCGACGGAACACAGTGGGGTTTTAGTCGGTAAGAATCCGACATAACCCTTGGCTCTATCCCCGGGGGCCGTGGGTATCTTTGGAAGATTTCCCCACTATAAAAAAAAAGGCCTTGAACTGTTAAATTTCGTTAGATATTGCTCGGATATAGCTCAGTAATTTGTACTAACTTCAGATTTCAAATAGATTTATGGAATCAGTAATAAGAAGTAGTATAATAAAGTTAAAGAGTTTGTTTGTTTGTTTTAACGCGCTAATCTCAGGAACTACTGGTCAGATTTGAAAAATTCTTTCGGTGTTAGATAGCCCATTCATCGGGGAAGGCTATAGGCTATATTTAAGAAATATTTAAACTTCCCTCTTAAATTTAGAAGTAAGGAGATAAGGAAATATACCTTATTTTCTAAACGTATTCAGATGAATTTTGATATTGTGATAGATATAATAGTAACCTATATTCATAATAATCATATATCTACTAAAAGTAAATTTACAGCTCATAAATTTCTAGAAAAGGTCATCCTTTATATTATTAATCTAAGTAAAAATATTTTAGACTAGCTTTCCGCCTGCGGCTTCGCCCGCGTTTTCAAAGAAAAACCCGCATAGTTCCCGTTCCCGTGGGATTTCCGGGATAAAACCTAGCCTATGTTACTCGTGGATAATGTAGCTTTCGAATGGTGAAAGAATTTTTAAAATCGGTCCAGTAGTTTATGAGCCTATTCATTACAATCAAACAAACAAACAAACAAACAAAGTTTTCCTCTTTATAATATTAGTGTAGATGACCTTTCAAGAAAACCCCAAGCATTACTATTACCACAATAATTTAATGATATTCAAACCTATGCCAATCACGAACGAAGCTGTAACCACTAAGCCTATTCACTGAATTCAATATAAATATCAATTATATATTGATTTATTTATCAACAAATAGAAACCGCAGCTGTGTGCATGAATCAGCAAAGAATATACAGTTTGCAGATGTGACAAATTATAATATACGATAATATAAAGCATTTTTATTTTTTGATTAGACGCTAAGCAGTTTAATACTAGAAAATAATCTTATGTCAAAAAGGTAATCCACATATACATTATACAAGTTTTATATTTAGGAGTAAATTTAAAAATGAAAGTATCTATAGAAAATTGGTTAAAATACAATCTTCTTATATATAAAAATGAATCGCAAAATGTGTTGGTATAAGCGCATAACTCAAGAACGGCTGAACCGATTTCGATAATTCTTTTCTTATTATATTTCTTGAAGTATGAGGATGGTTTTTATGTAGAGAAAACGTAAATATGTACCACGGGCGAAGCCGGGGCGGACCGCTAGTAATAAATAAATAAGCCCTCTTTATAATGTTCACATTAAAGATGTGCAGATAATATCTTTATTAAATATAGAACTAAAGATTTAGGTGTAGATAACATATTATTATTACCTATATTACTTGCTAACCCGGCAAAATGTTTTCTTCCAGGACCCTCTTATCACCCAAGGGTATAAAATAGTTTACGACTTATTTCTTAAATCTTACGAATATACACAAAAATATCATAAAAATCGGTGAGAGCGATTCGGAGGAGTCGCAAACACTGTGACATGAGTATTTTATATAATTACTAGCTGTGCCCTGCGGTTTTACCCGCAGTGCTCGGCTCCTGTTGGTTTTAGCGTGATGATATATAGCCTATAATCTTCCTCGATAAATGGGATATTTAACACAGAAAAAATTTTTCAAATCGGACCAGTAGTTCCTGAGATTAGCGCGTTCAAACAAACAAACTCTTCAGCTTTATAATATTAAGTATAGATGTATCTATTTATGTAGAAAACTAGATTTTATTTCGCAAAAACTCCTAAGAAAATAGCAATAAATAAAACAGGTTGAAACATCCATATTTATAGAACACTTTTATTTTAATTAATCTCATAATTAATGTTAATTGAAGTAGGATTATTTATTGCTTCATTTTATAATTGTAACAAGCATATTACTATGGAATAATCGAGACTGAGGCCTTAAGAACCAAATACATTTCTGTACAAATTAAACTAAAAGGTTTCCTATTTGACTTTTTTCTGTACATATAAATATAATTCAATTGTATGTCTGTGATCTTTCATGTGTTAATTTTATTAAAAAGTTTGTCTAAACCGATTTTGATGAGACTTTCACTTAAAGAGAGCAGTTTCAGAGCTGTCCCTATGTACCTATGCGTAGATCTTTAAAAATACTCGATCGATTTTGATGCGGTTTCTTTAATAGATATTAAAGGGATTCAAGAAGATTTAAATATATTTTTTTTATTATAGAAAACGCGGGCAAATCCGCGGGCGGTAAGATAGCAAGTGAGAAGTAGAATTTGAAATTCTGTGATTGAATAAAGTTTTTTTTTATTCCAAATCAATACAGGTGGAGCCAGGGCCAGCGGCTAGTATATGATAATTAATATGTAGGAAAAAACTTTATAACAAATCAACTTCTTGGTAATATAAAATTATATCACTCACCGTATAATTGAACGCCTACAATTAAAAGTTCTAATACGTCAATTTACAGGTTAAGAGGGCTTTTTTAGGTAAATTTTTAAATAATTAATTGGCGTTTAATTTCAAGTAGTCAATGTGTCTATTTTTAAGAGGAGGCTCCTTAACATAATTTCTGGCACTGAGAGACCGGTTACGGTACTAGACGCTAACACAGCCGTAATAAAGTTGAATATCGCGTGAGCTCTTTGATCGCGTTCGAGCTCGAAAAGTAAGCCTCAATTCTTATTTCGTTTATAACTAAAGTAATAATTGATTTAGAGAAAAAAATATCTTGGGATTCGATAGTAACTCTATTTTCTTACTGTTAACATTTATTTTAGACATAAAGTCCAAGTAAATCTTTAAAAAAATGTAATAATCCTAAAAAAAAGGCATAATTTTTGAATAAAAAATTAATCGAGCGAAAATGTTACAATTACGTAACTGTCTTGTACATGGAAAGTCACATACTAAAGTTCCATTTTGATTGTATGTGTGCCTGTTTCAGAATATTAATGCAAATTCACATAAAATTTAGGGAGCCTCCTCTTAAGGCTGTGTACGCGGTCCGTGCGCTGTTTGGCTCAAATATGTGATTTTTCAAACCAGATTGTCCATCAACCACTTATCTTACAAACATATGAATTACTAATAATTTTAGGAAATTTTATTGTCGATGTAGTTAGTTAAGAGTTTTTTTCAATTAATACAGTATTTCTGAATACCATCAAGATAACTGAGCCGATGATTACTTGATTTCACTTTTAGTGTCAATTTCGAAGCTAAAAATATCTGAAATTGCTGACAGATCTAACACACAATTATTTTTAACTAACTGCAAAAATCCTTATTAAAATAGTTAGTTAAAAGATTCTTTTATTTTGGACTCCTAACTTACGAAATTAAAATCCGAACAATGTGAATTTTTTTAGAAATTATAGTCGACAAAATGATTATTTTCACCAAGATATTTGACTTTATTGAATATAATTTATACATATTGCAATAAAAGAATGTCTTACTTATAAGATAAAATTTAAAAAATCAACTAAGGTACCTCTATTATTTTTCTACAATTTTTTTTAAAGTACTATAAAACACTGCGCGCGGCCCGATTAAAATCAGTCGGCAGCGAGCCTTTCCAGAGAGAGGACATGTTGCTCGGCGCTCTGCTGTGGACCTATGCTGTTCATAGTAAAAGGATAGCGCAAGCCGCGATCTATCGTAATAGATCGCGGAGTTTTTGACTTGCGTTAAATAGAATATGCGCTCTTAACACGCTTATATTAGCCTCACATGTATGTCTGTAGGTATGTAGCCGATTCGTTTAGAGCCGATTTTGACCCACTTTACGGACAGATTTAATTCAAATTTTGTACCCTAATCAGGCATCGGTGATAATAGATAAGTTCATCTTATTAAAGCGTATTTTTTAAATATAATATTTATTATCTTTGACATATTTGAAATAGTTGTAATTTTTGTATGAATTCTAAAACCTCTGAAATTTAAATAAAAAAATAGTTATTCAAGAAAATTTACCCCAGAATATTGTTTTTTATAAAAATGGCAAAAAAATATACAATAAAAAATATATTTCATGGAATTAAATGTATAAAAATAAAACATTCTAGTTTATATTCTTTGACCGTTTTCTTTGAAAATGCCGCCAATATCACTACGAGGAATAAACAACTAGTTTGTAGAAAGAGATAAAAAATCTTTTGTACTCAATAATTTATTATATGAGAGAATGTTATTTGTTATTATTATTATTTGTAATTAGATCTCTGACACTGTTCCGACAAATAAATATAAAACTATTATGTTTTATAAAATACCTACTTAATAGTTTACGGACAGTTGCTTTGTCCGCGTGTTTATAGAAAATTCTCATAGCAATAAGATTACATTTGTGAAAAGTAGCCTATGTCACTCTCTAGACACAAAAATCTCATCTAAAATCGCTCCTTTGCGTCGTGAAAGAAAGACAAACAAACACGTAAAGCACTCTTGCATTTATTATAATATTCGGGTTAACTTGTGATCAATTAAGTTTAAAAACTAACAGAGTTTCCATTGAGATATTAGGAGTTTCATACAATTTACTTTACTTTTTACTTTTTAGGTACTTTACTTTTTACCCCCTCATTATAAAAGTTTATATTTTTGACGTGACAACGTCTTATAATTCGATAGAGCCTGCTGCATGTACGAAAAAACATGACTCATGCGGCGTTACCTCGCTCTGAGGCGTTCCATGTAAGGCTTGAAGTGCAAGCGAGAGCGCGGAACGAGCTACAAAGAAGGACAATCGGACGTTGTCACGTTCAACTATCGTCAGTAAACCGACTTTACAGACAACCATTTTTTTTTTAATTTACAGAATTTCTACTGTTATCCATTCAACTCAGTATTTTAAGTGTTGTATTGTATGTTATTTTCCATAAGAATCTACCATTAAAATCATTACTAACATTAACTCATGACGTCACATAATCACAGATTACATAAACGATTCAAAGAGCTCTATTATCGGGTTTTCCTAGATTTTCAGTTGACAGGAAAATCTAGTTTTGTCATTAATATGAGGAAATAAAGCGTTTTTTGTACATTTTGTGGTTGGAAGTATTTACAGTTATTCTAAAATGTTAACTATAAAATATATAATACTAGCTTTCCGCCCGCGGCTTCGCCCGCGTTTTGAATGAAAAACCCGCATAGTTCCCGTTCCCGTGGTATTTCCGGGATTGCGTCATTTTCCCGGAATAAAAAGTAGCCTATGTCCTTTCTCGGGTATCAAAATATCTCCATACCAAATTTCATGAAAATTGGTTCAGTAGTTTAGGCGTGATTGAGTAACAGACAGACAGACTGAGTTACTTTCGCATTTATAATATTAGTATGGATGTACCTATATAACCTTTACAATCTACTAAAAATAAGTCGGGTTTTCCTTCCTGACGCTATAACTCCAGAACGCACCAACCGATTTCCACGGTTTTGCATTCGTTGGAAAGGTCTCGGGCTCCGTGAGGTTTATAGCAAAGAAAAGGTGTATCTGGTGGCGAAACGGAGTTCGCCCGGTTTGCTAGTACGATATAATACAATACCTACCTATCTGATAATTTTTAATAGTAGATACTAGAAACTAGACAATACTCGTGACATCATATTATGTTAAAACATATTATTATTTAACCATCCAGAAAGACAAGAAGATTACCGCGAATCGCGATGGTAAAAGATCGTACCGTGCCCACTGCCCATGCGAAAATGGACAAATAAACATTTATCAATTTAAAACATAATAAATTAATACTTATTAGTTTGTGGTAATTTAATGAAAACCATTTCGCTTAATTACGCGAAAACTACTAAGCCGATTTTTTAAAACTTTGGTACGCTGACTTTTTTTTATTGGTCTACAAAACAGGTTACAAATGATTTTCATGTATTGTACTAATTATGCTAACATGCAGTTGCACCTTTTACTTAGCTTAGTACCCGTTACTAAGTACTAAGGTAGTATAAGTTACCATATTATGCAAAGAATACACAACGCATAAAAAATAAACAAAGAAAATTTTAAGGTCAGAATAATACGAAATTAAAACAAACATACCGGAAGATTTCAGAACATAAACTCGCGTATGATATACGACTACCCGCAATTTTAAAAAGTCATTAACATCATACCTAAGAGCATTGCACCATTTAAAAGAAACATCAAAATTATGATCGCTTATACGACTTCTACAGAAGCCAAAAATTGTTTATTACACAACAAATAAACCAGACTATAGGACCAAATAATAACTCTGCGGTTGGTTTGTACCGCTTGGAGCTTTAGAATAGTGCTAAT
>CAJQZN010023228.1:0-17703 GCA_907164685.1 Colias eurytheme | reverse complement strand
ATTTAGATAAACTGTAATCAACGTTTAAATTACATTCAAAATTGTTTGATTGTATTTAATTCATGCAAATAAAATAAGGTTTTAATGACCAAAGCTATTAACTATTTCAAATTAATTTTGTTTGATGAGTGCAAATATATTGATATGCTTGTAAATTGTAGCCAACATAGTTAGTTTGTGGCTATATATTGTACTAGCTTTCCGCCCGCGGCTTCGCCCGCGTTTTCAAAGAAAAACCCGTTCCCGTAGGATTTCCGGGATAAAACCTATCCTATGTCCTTTCTCGGGTATCAAAATATCTCTATACCAAATTTCATGCAAATTGGTTCAGTAGTTAAGGCGTGATTGAGTAACAGACAGACAGACAGAGTTACTTTCGCATTTATAATATTAGTATCCAGGATTTCACAGTTTAACAAACAGCGTACTCTAAAGACGACTTTACAGTAACCCAATATATACCTAGTACCTACATACAGCTTGTTATTTTAAATTGGGTATGCAATAGGAGAAAATTGTATTATGTTCGCAGTAGATTCGTAATTTGCTTTGTGGAAGTTTGTAAATGCATCGTAGATATTTGACGCTTTGAAGTCGTTTATTATGATGAATGTCTGACCCTTTGAGAGAGTTTGATGAGTCAAAGGAATTCTGGGAATCTGGAAAATAATGATAAAACTGCATTTTACATTCTGGTTTTATTTTTAATACAAAAATTACGAATATACTTCTGTGATTTGAATAGAGTTTAAAAATTGAAATGATGATAATATTTTAAACGTTAAATAATGCAATATATACTTGTGTATTAGGTAATCTATAATATAAAAATGAATCCCAAAATGTGTTGGTAAGCGCATAACTTGAGAACGGCTGAACCGATTTCGATAATTCTTTTTTTATTATATTCCTTGAAGTACGAGGATGGTTCTTATGTAGAGAAAACGTAAATATGTACCACGGGCGAAGCCGGGGCGGACCGCTAGTTGATTATAAAATCTAATATATTTTGTGAATTGAATAGAGTATCAAAAGCTTAGAGCATCAATTAGGGCTTTAAAATATAAAAAAAATAGGTGTTGTTATATATCATAACAAACATTAAATATTCTTTACAACAACAAATCCCAACGTAAGAAATACTATTCATAACAGGCGAATGAGAATGTTTATTATTTTAACAGCATTTATATTGTTGGCGAGATTTTATTTCTAAGACAGTTGAAGATTATTAACAGCATACAGAGTAATGTAGTACAGGCTAAGGTAGTAAAAGTTGTGGTTTTAGTGTAGTTTATACTCTGTGTAATTTTGTATACTTTTGTGAGTTTTTGAGTTACGATCCGACGGAACGTACTCGTTAAAATTATAGCTTGTAAAGGGACTGTATAAGTTTAGTATAGTGTATAATATTGACTTCTGTTATAGCTGTAGATGTGTATTGATATTTTTATAACAGGATTTTATATCAGTGGATACATATTTTTTAACATTGGTCCCTATAATATGTGTTTAGGTTGTTTTTCATAAGTGAAGTCCCGTATCCCCGTAGTGGGGAAGGGGCAGATGCATTATGCATACATCTGTTTCACTGATCGATTTTCTTTAGGGACAAGTAGGTGATCAGCCTTCTGTGTCCTACCAGACCGAGACATTTTTTTTCTTCGTCTCCACCGGGAATCGAACCCAGGACCCTCGGTTCTACGCTCACGCGTCAACCACTGTACCAAGGAGGCGGGCGGTGTTTTTCATAAGATATAATATTTCTTAAAACAGCTATTTTCCGTGTTATTCCGCTTTACTTAAACAGTGAATAGTACATCCTTTTCGATACACTCAAATCGTTTAATTTAAACAAATAATACTATCCAAATTGTAACAGTTCACACACTAAGAATTTTCTTTATGAAATTCAACATTTTCACAAGTAAAATATACTCGGCTAACTTCCCTACGAGAAGTATGAGCTAACTTGGGTTCAAAGTTTGAATCCCAATTTCTTTTGTGTACGCAAAGTATAGAAATATAATTTTTTGGAAGTGCGAATAACAAGTTCACAAGTTTATAAGGACGATGTCAATAGACCGGTTAGGCTGCTATTACAATATAAGCTATTGTAATATTTTTTTCAAAAAATGGTCTATTATTCCTCTTGAAAAGTAAAATATTTCCATGTTTATGAAATTATTATAAATAGTAATTAGATAAAAACCAGATGCGGATAGAAAGACAAAATCGTAGCAAAGCTACGCGTAGCGCTAGCGTAGCTCGTAGCAGGTTCTAATCATAACCCGCATTTTATCAATAAATATTTTATTTTATTTACTTTAGAGCTTTTAATTGATTAAACAATGTATAAATATCTAAAAATATTGTTAACCTGTTTATATTTATGTTATCCTGCTTCTATTATTATTGAACTTGAATGATAATTACCAAGTCTTGGCACCGGTAAGTACAAAATATAATTATCCACACTATGTTCTGTAACCACCCCTTATATCCCATCCTTTAATAATCAGCAGCAACCCTACCGAAAGTTTATGTTAGTTGAAAATTTGTAATATTTTAGGTAAACTAGCGAAACGAGTTTGGTACGAAGGTGCAGCTGCATTGAATATTTCCTATACTCGTGATGTGCATACTGATACACGTGGCGTGCCTCCATTGACGGCATGTAAGTAGTTTAGCCTTTATCTTATGTATTTGACTTAGTTTGGAGAGTCGAAGTAGATGCTTGGCAATTTATGGTAACCCGGTTTAGATGTTAGTAAAACCATGCGGTTTTATCAACAATTTTTGGACATTTTAGGGGAAAACTTAGGGATTAACTATCAGTTGTCACACTTTATGATTGGAATAATAATAATCGTACAAGATTACGGTTATACAACCGTTAACCATTTAACAATTAGGAAATTAATTAAATTAAGAGAATTTGTATGATATATTCTTAGAGATCATTCTAGTGCATATACTGAAATGAAACGTGGGTAATGTTTCATCCATATAACACATACCTAAGTTGTATCTAAATGTATAAAATAAAATATACATAAGGCATATCAATAAAGTTTTCGGTATATCATAGAAACATATTTTAATTGCAGGTGTATATAAGTAAAAAAAAATAGAAATGTGAATACTTCATGAAACTATGAATTCAAGTAGTGACAGCCCTAGTAAATGCTACAAATTCAGACTATTTACAAGACAGTAACGAACTAATCGACATCGCGGTAGTTCAGCTAAGTTTAATTTACTATTTTGTTAAATAGTTGGGTCTGAGGGTGAGCCCGGTCAAACTATGGCATATTATATTATAATACTTCAATTTGTTAAATTTGTATAACTAGTACTTAAACATTGCGGAGTTTGATGTATGGTATTAAAAGAAAGCAGTAACATCTGAGCTTCGAGTTATTACAAATAATATAATATGTACAGTATTAAGCTTTTATATTATAACAATTCATTGGTCCAGAAAGCATAATTTAAAAAAAAAAACAATGATCATAGCTCTATATACTTCTCAGCTCTAAGACAATATCAAACATGTTAAATTGTATAGTTCTAATGTAATTAAGTAAAAAGTATTAGATATTATAGTAATAGACCGGGAGATACTGACACAAAATTTCGAGTCATTTGTAACAGGATGGCGGTTCTACAGGGTTCTTAGTACGCAATGACAAAAAGAAAAATGATGGTGTGAACGCTGGTACCGGCGGCTTAGTCGCGTGGGCGTTAGTCGAACTCGTCGGAAAATAGCGAAAGCCAAACGATTTGTAACAGTATGGCACTTATTTTTCCTGGAAGTTTGAGGATCAAAGAATATAAATACAAAATTTCAAAGATCTAGGTGTTGGAAATCTTCACTTATATAAATTAATACTAAATTAATTTTTCAAGTATGACAGCACTTTTTCCCCCTACTAGAAGTATGGCAAATATAATAATGGTCACATTTTATCAAATACTCTCCAAAAATCCAAATGCAATACTGGTACAAAAAGTTTGGCGAAATAAATTTTTTTTGCAGATTTTCGGCGGTATGGCGACCATTTGGAATCGTCCGAAAAGTATGGCATGGCGATTTTCGTAAATGGCTGCACGACGATGGTTACCTGTGCAAAAGTTAGCCTGGTACAAATGGTTGAATAATTGTTTTATTTAAATCAACATATTCGCGTCGGTATGGCGGGCTGTAAGTCACACCGGAAAAGTATGGCATGACACTACCGCCTACTTCTTTTTTATGGGCTATCGGTAAATACTAAAATTTTTGTGTTACAAATCGTTTGACTTTCGCTATTTTTCCGACGAGTTCGGCTAACGCCCACGCGACTAAACCACCGATACCAGCGATCACACCATCATTTTTCTTTTTATCATTGCGTACTAAGACCCCTGTAGAACCGCCATCCTGTTACAAATGACTCGAAATTTTGTGTCAGTATCTCCCGGTCTATAACAGAAGCAGTTAAATATTAATAATCTCGATAATATGTTAATTCACTTTTGCACTTTTAAGCGTCACGTTTATTTTGCTTAATACAATTAAAATACAGTTAAAATAAAGAATTAATAAAATAATTTGTATAGTTGAATATCCGTTGATGTTTTAGAAACGATTTAAACTCATAATTAATAAGAAATATTCTATGATTACAAGTTCTTTGAAGAAGGTTTGAGTTATTTTTCAGATGTAATGAGATTTTTCTTTCTAAATGAGCAATAAATAGAATGTTTAAGAGCTGCGATTGAATCAAAGTGACTTGGAATATTTCTTTACTAAGAAATACGTTGAGTAAATGGGAAACGTTTTGAATGGTTTAATTAATTTTAATATAAGCTTAAAGGCACGCATTTAGAGTGATTGGTATTCGATATAACGAGTGGGTTGGGCTTTGCCCTTTCAGACGGAATCAAGGTACGTCAAGTATGAAAATAATTAGATTATTTTTTGATGAATTTCTGTCAAGTTTTTTAGTATCGATTTCTGGGTGTTCTTTCACTGATTCGGGTAAGGTATTCATCCGGAGAAGGAACAATTTGTTCAGAAATATCTTTAATTAATCACGAAACTAAAAAATTGTGGCCTAAGAGATTGATTACAAACACGAGAATTTAATAGATGTATTACCATTATGTATTTAGGTAAATATGTAACAAATACTTTTGATTTTTCATTAATATCTTATTTAATATAAATATTATTAATATTCACAATACATTGCGCCGTTTAATTAATTTATCCCAAAACGTCTCTATTTTATAACAGGGGCTTTGCGGGTTTGGCGGTGACGGAAAAACAAGCATTAATCATCTTTTGTTTCTCGTTAATGGTAAAAAAAATTACCATGACACGTATCATCGTGTATCATTTATATCATTGAAATATGGAATATGCTATATTGTTTTAAAGTAATTGAAAAAAAATACGGACGTTTTTGTTTAGAATATTCTTTCATTTTCCTGAACGGCTGTTATTAATTTTGCAATGTGTTTATCGTGATGTGGGATCCATTAAATGTATTAATTATTATCATAATATGACGAAACCGAGTCTTCGATATAATTCTATTACGAGGCTTTAACTAAGCTTGTTAATGATTTAGGTGAGAAATTGATAAGGAGATCAATATGATTTGGTGCGTGTTTTTAATGTCTTCAATAACTGCTACTTATTTAGTGATATAGATATGTATTTATTTAGCCATTGAGTCACTTATGTTATGTTTGTAACATATAATTTTAAATTCAATTACAGTTTTTCCTTCAGTTAATCATCAATAAACCTTATACAAAATCTAACCTCAAAACGAACCTTATTTAACAATAACATTTTTATTCCAGAACCTTCTGACAACGTGACGTCACAGTACAAGTGCACTATAATGTAAATTCGCAAAGTAAGAGACAGCTCCACTATAGTGTGAATGATGGTAGTTGTTCGCCCACTGCAGGTAACAATGCGCTGTGGTGAAAGCCTGCCTAATCTATGAGACATGCTCTCACTCGCTTTCAGAATGCATGCAGTGATAACGCGAAATACGTAATCTAATCTAGTTAAGACGTAGTAAGGCGAGGTGATTTGCATAGTTAACATTTTTGGTAAGTATGTTAATCGATAGTAGTAGCTTTGTGATAAAGGAAAGATTATCGTAGAGGCGTTGGTAAGCTTGAGTTGAGAAAAAGGGTTGAAAGGCTCAATAGATGATATTTAGTAATCAATAAAATTCCTTCGTGAGGTTTTTACATAATTAACACTGTTATGAGAAAGGTGCTTATTTCTGTTATTATTTAACGATACAATACTTCAAATTTTATTCCATATAACTACTTTATCTTATTCCTTAATATCTGATACCCTTGTAAAAATGTCATATACCCTCTGGGTAGGTATATCTAACCCTCAGTAGAAACTAATAAGAAAGTCTCTGCCTTGAATTCGTCTGTTAAGAAAATCGATCACAGAAACAGGTGTGAAATGCATTTGTCTCATGCCCACGGCCTCGGGGCGACACGAGAGTATAATACCGTACGACAAGCAGGTGTGAATGATTGTTAATTCTCCGATAAGCACACAATCTCTACAAGAAAAACATAGAATACAGAATAAAATCAACAAACATTAAATTATTAAATTTTTACACTAAATTAATATATTTTGTATAAGACATGCTTAATTAGGCGGCGAGATGTAAATAAAAAAAAGAACCGGCACGTAAATAAAAGCTTTTTAATTAATATACTCCATCTCTATCAAATATTGCAAAATTTTAATGTAACGTAGTAAAAATGTAAGAAAGTAACAAAATATGGTAATGAGTGAGATTTCGAGGCTTCCCCAAAGTCTTTTAAATCCGTAATCTCGGGCGAAATGGTCGGATATTATGCATGTGAAAAATGCGGAAAATATAAAACGCTCTTTAACTGCGAAAATATATTTTTTGACTCATTATTCCCTCATTATTGTCGACAAATAATTACAAATTATATGAATAAACAGTGTTATTGAATTTTTGCTTGCGTCTTGTATAATTACGAGTAAATAATCACAAATAAAGAATTCACATACATTTTTCTCATGGTATTTCATGATTTACGTGAGCTGCAACGTAAAAATAGATTACTGTTAGCGAAGCAGGACTGGCAATTTATTAATTTAATTTACACACAGCGTATTTTTTAATTCAATTTGCTATAGATGCGCTCGGGAAATGCATTGTTATTTTTTATCTCATTTGATCACAATGGCCGTCGCAGCATTTTCAGTGCTGCGGTTTTGTTAAGTATTTATATTTTCTTTAATGAAATATTTTGCATTGGAGTTAGCTTCACAAACAATAAAATTAATTAAAGTATTAAATGAAAAGTGTATTTTTTGTATGTTATTGTTTATGTTTAGTTTATTTTTTATCAATTTCTATGATAGATATATTTTCTGATTAAATTTGCTCGTTCATTAATTATTGTATGTGTGGCGACCGACCGGTAATATTTCGTAAATTTAATAGATATCAATTAGATAAAATTTGTAAGTTACCATTACTGAATACAGGTTCTACGTATAATTTGAAGATTCTGTTTAATATATTATTTGTTCTTTCTAGATTGTTCCACGGCTTCTATTCAATACTAGTCCCTTTAATGATTACTGGGCCAAGTGGGGCACGACATCGGAGGGTATTACGACATCGTAAAAACGCGTAAGTGACTCGCAAGTAACCGAATAGCGACTTTTATTTGCAGTGTTCTACACAAGTGCTTGAGTGAGTACAGTGCGACGACGCGACGATACGATATCGTGTCGTGATCAGATCGTTGGTGTTATAAGACGAGAAGTGAGAAGTAAGAAGTGTTATTTATACTTACCTTTAACATTAGAAGACTGAATCTAATTAATGTTTTCACGAGTTCTATTGAATGTTCACATAAAATGTAAAAAAGTAGTTTAGTTCGTAAGTATGTTGCTCTTCTGTAATTCACGATTCACGAGATCAGAAATAAGTAATGTTGCTATCTGAAATAAGACAAGGAGAAAACATACGATTACAAAATAAGATAGCCGTCACCATATCCAAGGATAGAGCAAAAAGAGTAGGTATATCACAAATAAAGTTCAGGTGATTAGGTGATTTATTATTAGAGAAGAGAGGGATTTTTTTAGTGGGAGTCGAGCATGCTTCGGCACGAATTGGGCCACGCTCGCACCGGGGAAGGTACCACACCCTCACAGAATATCGGCGCCATAGTGACAGTTTACTGTCGCGTTCCGTACGGTGAGTGAGGGGTCCGGAGGCCCACATCCCTATCCCTTCCTTTCCCATCCTTATCCCTATATCCCCTCCCAATCCTTTATCCCTCCTAATCCAATCGAGCATAAATATTCCCTAATCCACCGATGGCATATCCTATTTTACCCTATATATTTCCCTCTTCAAGTAGGCAACACCCGTAACATCAGTTGCGGTAGTCTATGGGCGGCGCACTTAGCTTACCACCAGGCAAGGCGTCTGCTCGTTTGCCTTCTTATGTTATAAAAAAAAAAAAAAAAAAAAAAGAGAGAAAATTTGTGTATCTGCATAAATAAACATCCTATAACTTAAGAAGTTCATATTGTATGTTGTGTCAAAATCAAAAATCGAAAATAAATTACATAGGTATACCGCTAGCCAAACGTTGGAACAATATAAAGGTTCGCAGTTCACAGGCAGGCCAGTCAAAGGCACGTCTCCCGTTTAGCCGGCATTATTTGCATTCCGCGCTCAAGTTTCGCTAATCCCCTTCCGATTCGTTTCTGCACCCGTGAACAGAAACTTTGACGAGGCCATTATGTCTAAACTCAATAAGTGCGATGGCAGCACGTTATACAGGGTGGAAGGTTAAGATGGGGCATGAAGGGCAGGTACCTTAACCGTTGTAGCTAAATGAAAACGTTCTTAGGAGACTATCCTTAAATTCTTGAGAAATTTTAATCTGCATTCACAGATTTTTGAAAAAATGTACGGTCAGCAAGGAAATCGGCAGTTTTCAAAAAAATTTTTTTTGATGCCAATCGATCCAGTTTCTCATGGGGATCAAAACACTCTAAAAGACCAACTGAGGTATGAGTACTAGAAAAGTCAGAAATCGCGAAAAAAATTATTTGTTTATGTATTTATGTATTTATTGTATGTATTGTATGTAAGTGTATGTATAACTATTTATTATAAGTATTATCGTATTTATGTATTTATTTATTTCATTATTTTTATGTATTTTATATTACTATTAGTAAGTAGTTAGCTTTGTATATGTTTATTTTATACATTTTTCAATGTGTTACTGTTAGTATTGCCTTATTTTTGCTCACCCACATCATATTGTTAAATTTCCTCTGATTGTTGGGTTGCCTGGTAGATATCGCTACCTAGCGATAAGGCCGCCCTTTGCTGTTTCTGTAGTATTGTCTTTGTTATATGTATTTTTGTATTTTCAATGCAATAAAGTATAATAAATAAATAAAAAAATAAATGAAATTTAGCACACATATAAAGGGTAACTTGGATTAACACATAGGATAGGTTTTATCTCGTAAAACCCACGGGAACGGGACCTATACGGGTTTTTCTATGAAAACGCGGGCGAAGCCGCGGGCAGAAAGTTAGTTGATTATATACCTTAGTAGGTAGGCTGTAGGGCATAGTTCGCCCACATAGTTTGGCAATAAAATAACATCATACACCAAGATATAAATCATAATGTCGCCCAATTCAGTACAGTAGGTTCTAGATTTGTGCTCGATTTACAAACTATTTTTCTATGTCTAATTAATTTTAAAATTGTACTCGATGTAAAGCAGATTTTTCCAAATCAATATCAGTTTTTTCCACAGTAGGTACATAATTAATTGAACTCTTATAAGAATATCATATTAATAAAATCTTTATTAATATTTCTCTCCGATACACCGCAAGTTTCCTCTTATGATGCGTTGAATCGAGCATAAATTTAATACTGCTACCAGTTTTCAGGTCAATGGTGTTATATTTTAAATATAGACTATGAATAAATTTTAAGCACACATGTTTGATATTCGTTGAGAATAATTACTTGCAAACGGATATATTGAATATTAAAAAAAAATAGACACGTGTGTTAGTATTGATAATAAATTCTTATTTTTGTTTTCTGAAACGTGTAGGAAAAAAGTTGAGAAAAATCTATCGAGTGATATTTTTTAAGATAACAAGATCTGACGCATTCGAATGTTGAGTATAAAATGATAATTAACTAAAAGCTCGTGAATATGTGAATACTTATTTTACTATTATGTATCAGTGCTTAAAATACGATTTTACTCATATTAAAGATAGACGCTTCGCTATTACACCCAAAAACCTGAATGATTCAACAGCAATTAAGAGATCTGACGTCATTTTACCATTCCTTCCAATATCTCAAAAATAAAATGGCTGGCTTTCGTCCAACTAGAGGCAAGTGTTATTCCTTGCATATCACGTTTAAATTAAAGGATTCGAAATCACTGCTGGATTTTATTTCGCTCCCTTAAAACTTGCAGCGCAGCCATTCTTTCACGTCTGATATTCAAAGCTAAGCGTTCCGACCGTTAAATTAATAGCCAAATCGCTCGAACGTTTATACAAAAATCTTTTAAATAAAGTTGGTACGTGATCCCCTGCACCGAGGGGATTGCCAAATGGTGCTACAACAGATTTTTGTAATACTCTGTATTGGTAAGCGGGGTCTGGACTCTCGCCAATTCGGCCATCGATTCACAAGTTCATTTTATGTATCCTGATACTTTGCTATACAACTTGATTTTGTTGGCGGATGTGGACAAGACACGCCTGACTCGTGAAAATAAGATATATTGCTGCTGAATCTGTGCGAACGTAGTTTCCTTTGATTTTGTTGTGTTTGATAACATTTGTACGGCTTTCAAGGGAAGGGAAATCAGCAGTCATAAAGCATAATGCGAAAAAAAAATTTACGTAGTCTTTAAAATTAACTTGTGCACACGGTTATCTTTATATATCTCAAAAGCAAATAATTACGATCTACAAGTAAGATCAAAGCATTAATTCGTTAATTATTAACTTATATAGAGTATCGCAATTTATAAAACAATTATACTCCGAAACTAACCATTTAAGGTCAGAGTTACTAAATCAAAATTGACATAAGTATAAATGAGCAGCAAAGCTTTGATTTCCGTCTCTATTTTACCCCGAATGCCATGATGGACCGTGGACGTAAAGAAAATTATTTATAAATCAGTTACCTTTAATCAGGGCTGATAAAGCGTACCGTTAGCGCAAAGTGAAAGGATTAATCATGAAACGATAGTCGACAGTAAAATATCAGCACCATTAATTGAATCGAAATGTTGCTTTAACAAAACAAAGGCCGTTGCGAATGACAAATTTATTCTGTCCTTGAGGCATCAAATGCTGGGAGTTGGGAGTTTTGTTAACAATACCTTGGATATAATCTTTTGAGTTTCCTAAATTTTAATAAATGAAACTCTATAATGAATTCTCCTTATAAGTTAGATGTGAATGTGTATGAACGTGATCGGTAATTGTGACAAGACTCTTATTTATCTGAAATGTTAAATCTTTTTAAATTAATTTGCAATTAGTATTTTAATATGTTATGATATAGGATTTGAACATATTGTGTACAAAAGTTAATGATTTCTCAAATATTGCTCATAAAGTGATCATAACATATTAGTCAGATATGATTCGTAAAAACCCTTTTTAAAACGAGCATAATTAACAACGTCGTACCAAGTTAAGTTTTCATGCAAGCGCAGTTTCAACTGAGACATGTGAAATCAGGATGCAGTTCATTACTGCGCGCATTGTAACGCTTTTATTTGCCTAATCAGCAAAACGGATTTAGCTGAACTTAGAACGATTTATGAGTAGTTCCACATTTCCCATGGAACGTTGGTAGCTTGTGACAAGTACTGTTTTGTGCGCCAAATCATGGCTTCGTGTGAAGTCACGAGCATTTCACTGATGCGTGGCGCGGCCTGACATTAATTGCTGGGGGTATTTAACTCGATGTAAAGCCAAGGAGGCTTATGATTTTAGTTAGGTATGGTTGGTAATGTGATTATGGTTGCCTCGTTATTGGTTGGGTGCAAAAATTTGTTAGTTCTGTGGATTTGTCGGTGAATAGAGTAAATATTCGATTACCTAATGATATTCGACAAAAGCATTTTTTTTAGTTGCTAGGAGTAAGAATTACCACAGAACTATAGAAAACTCAACATGTAGGTTATAGGTACGTACTTAAATGTTAAATGGAACTTTGAATTATATGATATTCTTTTTTAGGGTGAGTCGAAGGGAATCCCCAGTCACATTAGTAGGTATTTCCGTTTTCCTTACCTTAAATTATAAGATGAAACTAATAAAGAATTCACTCGATGCAAAGTGACCATCTCAATACGAACATTTGCATGATTTCAATGTTTCAGATGCTTTGTCGGACCTTTAAGACGATAAAAGCATACTTTATAGCACTTATAAGTAGATAAGAGCATTTTTCGCTATTTTCGTATTTGTTTTAGAATACTACCTTTTTAATCAGACACAAATATTGACCTGGCGTTAATAATAAGATTTTGTTTGCATATAAATCTGGGTTTCATAGGTAAACATGATAATGTAAAGTCCTCCTTACATAAGAAAAAATAGGCGTTAAAGAGTCAGATCGCTACTTAAATATAGATAGAGTAATAGTAATATACTCAGTTTTTCAAAGCCCAATTACAAAATTAATTATTATGTGCAACAAAACGTTTTAAAATTCACAAGTATGTAATACAAATACGCATACGATTACATAACATGAAAATCCATCGTTATGAAACTAAGATCCCACTGCAGGGAGGTATTTATGTAAATGAATTTCACGCCACTTGATGGAATGCATTATATCCGAGCACAAAGGCTTTACACTTGGCAAATAAATTTATTATCTTTGTGACGACAACATATGCTACGAGGAATAATGATGAAGTTTTAATTACGTTTTCATTTGTACGAGGAAATAATTTGGTGTTTTGTTTTGGTTTAGCTGTTTGCTCTAACAATGGTATCCAATTATTTTAAGTGTATGTGTTGATGTGTCGATTTGTTACATTTGAGTTTTACATTGTGATAAGGATGTATGTTGATACAAAATCGTTTTTGTTTACAGTACATTATAATTGATAAAAAAATACATCCGTCGAGTAGTGTAATTTCATATAATATTATTGGCATGATTTTTTATGCGCCTTAAAATATTTAATTTTATAGTTCTCCTTAAATATATAAAAATAAATCCATGTTTTTTACGTTTTATTGCAACTCACAATTGCATCCAAACCCGAAAGAACTACCTATCGATACTGTATTTTTACGGGTAGTGTGAATTTCCCAACCAATTTTACTGCCGCATAATTTATTAGCTCGTTTGCTATTGTGGCTATAGCGTGGCGTTTACGCTATAAATCCGGCGAGCGTTCCAAATGTTAATAGGCTACACCTTTCACAGCGGTAGAGTCGTCGGATAATATTTCTGCTGTCGCAACTGCTACGGCTTTGTAAACTGTGTGTTCCGGGTTTTACTCACTAGTGTGTTCTCGAACTATCTAGAATGTTCTAGCACACCCCGGACACTCCATACAAAATGATCGTTTTGACAGTCACACTGTAGATATTGCAAATGTGTGTGTTAACGCTTTATGGTTGGCACATTTGTGACTAGCGTAAAAAAAAATTCGCGTTTTTCTGATGAAATACATCCGTAAACAGCACAATATCTAACCATTTTCTACGAAAAACGATAATCACAAATCCAAAATAATAAAATTACTTTAAGTCAATTTGATTAATGTTGTCAATCTTCGTTGCGTATCGTCCTTGCAGAAAAATATGGCCCATTTTATGTCTGATCGCGCGGGGGTGAGGTAAGTTTAATTTTGGCGGGAGGCGGAGAGTGTCCGTTCTGTAGCGATTAGCTACTATTATGTATTCTGTGGTTCTAGGTTCATTCTCTTTTAATGAAAGGTAAGCAGTTGTGTGCGTGTGACGGATATTGCATCCTGTAGGCTTAGAAGCATTAAACGAAAATGCTCTAAGCCTGTAAGTAAGGGTGCTTTTGATATAAAGAACTTCAGGAGGGAAACGTAAAATAACACTAAATATAAATAATACGATTTATAAAGTGAAAAGTTAGAGTGAAGAGACTAGAAGAGTTGAGATGATACTCAAGTAAGTTTTATGTGTAATGTATAGTGTATCTTATTTTTGTATTTTGTTGCTCAAGTAAATGTAAAGCTTTCGAAAGACTTTATATTCACTCGAAAATGAAGCCGATTTATTATATGAACCAGCGTTAGTTTAGTTTCTTTGCTTATAAAGTTTCTTATCAATGTAATACCGAGAATTCATTAAAAAGCACTAAAATATGAGAGCACTATCGTAGAATTATAATGTGGTAAGTAAATACAAAAACAAATGCTTGTGTTTCTCTGAAACACCGAATATAACGACACTTCTCTATACGGTAACACATGTACGGAGCATAAATTTGGTCCTGGGCGTTAAAATTAGAAATGTACGCTCGCCTCCGAGAAATATGTGCCTTTGGAATTTATAACGCACCATTATATTTTTTCGCGTCCATAGAGAAACGATTCACAAACAAATTCGACTAAGCGCGTATCGAGAAAGTTTAAATGGTTCTGTAGGATTTTGTTTATGGTTTCAATAAGTTAAGGGAGCATAGTTCGGCGTACTGATGAACTATGTCATCAGGTTTCTGTAATTCTTCATAACGTGTCTCGACGCTTCTCGCTCTTTGTGGACCCGCTGCATTTTTTTTTCAGTCTACCTCTGTAGCCGCGATGACACGCATTAAGTGCATTGATTCAGAGGTAAATTTTGGATTTCCCATATCCTCCTATTTGAAATTCCTCGAAATGCACAAGTCTTTTTGTAGTGGATAAGGTAACTGGTATTTGTGACGTAATCGCTGCAACCGCTTACCCTATGACGGCATCGGGCCGTGCTATCACCATAACAGTTGAAAGCTAATTCAAAACAGGCATGGTCAGAGAACCCGAATACATGGAGCTTATTTTTTCGCGAAATAAACTCGTCGCTTGTCACACCTGCCCGACGTTTGGATAAAGCGGATTTCGCATTGTTGCAACAAATTTTCGGGTGACTGTTTTGTCACTCGCTTGGTTTCCGCGGTTCTTTTATTGTTTGCTGCTCATGAAATTGAGTGAGAGAAAATAATGAGTGGAATGGTGAAGTTGCAATGATTATTGTTTTTCAATTTTATTTACTCATAATTGGTGGATTTTAATAGAATATTGCGTTGCGTATATTTGTGGGAGAAATTTGACGCTATGCAACTTGCATTGACTATTGTAAATATTGTACTAATATGCGATAAAACGAAACTGTACGTATTTTCAATTTGGTTTATACTCAAAATATCAGCACAAAATTGTGTAGCCTATTCCAGTACATTGCGAATTGGTTTGAAAACCCTCAACAATCTTGAAGTTTACAAGTAATTACGAGTAAAGAAATTGTATTTGTTTTGTATTTCTTGTAACATTTTCTGATGAGATTGCAAAAGTGAAGGCGGTTCTTTCACGCTCTCCAATTTGAGGGCTGTAGTCAATCTTTATCAATTTCCTTTCCGTAGAATAATCATAGGCTGGAATTTTGTAATGCCCGTATTTCTTTTTAAACCAGCCCACCGTGTAATGTATACCGTATTCTTTTGACACATTCATTCAGAGTTCTCTTCACTCCTTATTTGTTAGCTTAGACAGTTGAGTGACGTTGCGACGTCTGGTCTTTTTGATGTGGGTTCCCTTTTTTAGTAAGTGCATGTATAACGTCTGCTTCCTTGTTTACTCAGAGGCACATACGTTTATGTAAAACAATATTCACTGGGAGGGCCCTTTGTACAATCGTAAGATAATTTTCCGGTGTTCGATGAAGTGGAAAGAGGAAAACGTTGAGATTCCCGATATTGAGGTTTGAATATTTTGTCTGTATTAGTTGAAGATAAACTTTGTATCAGTTACGAACTGAAGAACAATTGGAGTTCGCTCCGATGTTGTGTTTATTTTTAATCCGCTGTATTTTACGTTTACTTTTTGTTTTCCTTTATAAGATTATATAATATTGTTGTTTATATATTATTTATATTACTTTATACATAAGATAGCGCTAGTAAAAACACAATGGAGTTTACTTTAATTTGTATTTGATCGAGGATTTAAATCTTATGATTAGCTCTGAATAGCGTACCTGTCAGTTAAAACATACATAATCTATGAAAATTCATGTCAAAAAATAGGCTATCAGTGACAATCAACAAATCGTGAAACAAAAACTTTCATGTACCTATTTCATTATAATTTTTTCACTACAGGTAGAACAAAAATCTCAGTCGTTGGATGAAAAGATTATAATTAGTACAGATACCGTGCGTACATACGAAAATTAGCTTCACAAAAAGTTTATCTCTGTTCTAGCCACATTTTACCAACTACCCTGCACTCCTTAATCTAACTTTTAATATCGTGTTACTACTTTGTTCTGAGCGGAGGACGTTTTTAGCCAGTACTATATTAAGTTCAGGAGTTTTCTTCAAGAATCCTATTTCGTAACACAGTTTAATCAACTTCTTACCGCTATCTGCCTTTTGTATCTAAGCTAGCTGTTACAGCTTCGTAACTTTGTTTACAATTAACGCTACAGTAGTCGCGTGGTCTACACGTGTAATCCAGTGATACAAAATTGCACATTTCTTAAAATCTAATAGCTCCAGTTATTTTATCCTTCGTGTACTATAAGTTGATTGAAAATGATATGCAAATGCTATGCAAATGCTATGGAAATACTATGCAAATGTCATACAAATGCTATACAAAAGCCATGCAAATGCTATGCAAAAGTCATGCAAAAGCCATGCAAATGCCATGCAAATGCTATTCAAATGCCATGCAAAAGCCATGCAAATGCCATGCAAAAGCCATGCAAATGCCATGCGAAAGCCATGCAAATGCCATGCAATAGCCATGCAAATGCCATGCAAAAGCCATGCAAATGCCCTGCAAATGCCATGCAAATGCCATATAAATGCATGCGAATGTCATGCAAAAGCCATGCATATGCCATGCAAATGCCATGCAAAAGCCATGCAAATGCTATGCAAATGCATGCAAAGTCCATGCATAAACCATGTAAATGCTATGGAAATGCCATGCAAATGCCATGCAAATACAATGCAAGTGCCATGCAAATCCTCCTTTACCTGCGGCACGCGCAGCTAACTGGGATGATACCTCACACGTCACTTGCTGTAGCTACCTTTTTTATGTCAATTAAGTTTTTATTTATTATTATTATGTATTTACTTTTAGATAGGTAGGCGACTACTGTAGGGTTAACAAGATAAAGTGGGTTTGAAAAATAATTTGATTACATTTTGCATTGTTGTTTCAATGTGGTAGAATTCTAGTTTATTTTGTATTATCAGTTATATGAAATGCTTATCAATGTTGTAAAAAAATATGTGTATGAAGATGTGTTGATTTTATTCTTTTTACTAAGTCTCATTTTTTGTTCAGTCGTGGATCCATTGAAAAAATTGTATTAA
>CAJQZN010023211.1:0-10023 GCA_907164685.1 Colias eurytheme | reverse complement strand
CTCATCTTAAAATTGCAACAAAAATTTGTATTGCATTTTGTTCCTTGCTTTTATTAAACGGTTTGTGTATTTTTATAATTGCATAATAAAGTAACTCGTATGTGTTTAACTTATGAGCTTTAATATAATTTTCGTTTGTTTATTTATATTAAACATAATATGGTATTTAAACCTTTCCGTAGCAGAGTATTTTTTTTTTGCTTGATTTTGTAAATTGATGAATGTTCAAAAAATGTTGTGTGGTTTTATGAAACCACGGTAAAAGTGAAACTGTTCGAACGGTTCCGAACACTGCTTTGTGTAGCGCATGTCGCGTGACGGCAGCCGCGATACACGCGACATGCGCTACACAGACCAAAAAGTTTGAGACGATGTAATAAAAGTTTCACTTTAACAAAATCTTAATCCTTCGCATGAAATCTATTAGAAAATATTCTCAAAATCTATTTTAAAATATTTCGTTCAATTACCTCGAAAAGTTAATTAATAGTAAATCACACTTTCAACTTGCTTTCAATTTATATAATAACTGCAATAATTCATCAAAAACTCCAATTCAAAAGTCTCATTGCGCATTTTTAAATGACTAGTTTATCAAGAATACTCTATTTAAATGCAACCTTATTAAACATCGGTTATACAATTTTCCTATCTGCATTGACTTACAATGGATATAATGCTATACAAAGCTCGCCGCCCGGGTTCGAACGTTGTCAAGTGAGTATACCTACAAATGAAGTCTAAACACACGTTTCGTTTGGTGACATATTCAATAATTTATACGATCTATGATAAAGGCTCAAGTCAGTATCTATATCGATCAAAGATAAATAATAAAAGTTAAATAATACTTTGAAAAAACACTCAAATTGTACTAAGTCTTGCCGTTAATAAAAAATTTTAAACTTAATTTTAAGTTAAATTGTCTCTTAAATTTATGTAAAAATTAATTAATTTTAAAGTTTCGTGGCATATATTTCTAATATTAGAACGAACAAATAAAATCTAATTGATCAACTCGTATTCTACGTATCTGGTACTCGCATTTTTTGGAAGCTTATACTCAAAAGCTCGAGTTGTATAAACAACAGCTGAAACTTATAAAAAGCAAAAATTGTTATCACATTAAATATTGCAAAATTTGACCTATTGGGGACATCTTTCGAAAATTGGGGGTGGAACAGTGAATAAGAATTATAGGATTTTTTTTCTACCCTCATTAACATTATAATAATTTATTTATGAATGTTATTTGTATGGCTAATGACTATATCTATATTAATCTATTCCAATAAGAATATAGCGAAACAACCACACAGAAAAAAATCAATACCCAGTAAACATAATATAAATATCTCGGTCAATTAGACATTATTTACTTGAAGTCTGAATAAACTCCACAGGTGCAAGTACTGCATTGAAAGAGCCTCTGACAACACTCAGCCACATCCGATAATATTCAGGCGACAGATTTTATCAATGACATATTGAAATTTATTGATTCTATTAAAATATGAAGACGATAATTCAAGAGACGCGGCGTGTTTATGTTTAACTCCAGTTTTGTTTACGTTTGCATTGAATGTTAATGAGTGACGAAATTTTTAAATGCTTTTATGTTATTGTGTTTCAATCATTAATTATATAATTCGTAGTATTTTTAGGTGATACAGCACATGAGTAGAAAGACGGAACAGAGACTAAGCTTCAAACAACCGCGCGAATCGATTGCACTACTACAAGTACGCGGGGCATGTGTGTGTGACCGCAGGCCGCTTGTCGCGTACGCAGCGATTCTGGAAAAAACCGGTTTGCGCTTGCACAGGCTGAGGACAGTCTCAGGGTTGATACGACGCACGTTGTTTGTTTTATTAGTTGCAACTTGCAAGTTTGAATATTTTAATATAAAACGTAATATTTTATTGTTAAAAATGGTTGTTTATTGTACTGTGTGTATGAATAATACTAGAAAAACTAAAAATATATCATACTTCAACTATCCCAGGGAGTACAATAGGTGAGTAAATATTTTGATTATTACTTTTTCAAGTAAGTACCTACTTGCGTTTATTTTATTAGGTCCTTTTTTAATAAGAAGAGAATTTTACACGGTGTGTTTTTACCTTTCATTATTATTACAAGTTTAACATTTGTAAGTATGTATGTAATTGTGTGTAATTATAAAACTATTTAACAAATGTTTTGTTTAATTTGTCTTAACCTATTGTGACAACCCTACCAAAATAGGTAACAATTTTGCACGTTCTTAAGAAGCTTAGTCTCTGTTCCGTCTTTCTACTCATGTGGATACAGTGTGAAATTTCAGACCATTTATTCCTTAGTTTGGGACATCGTCGTACATGAATTGTAAAACATAAAATGGACAAATAAATTTATTTCATTTCATTTCATTTCAATATTATTCTATCCATTACCTAGGCTCTACATATACGTATTTTTAAATAATTGTTGATTGGTATTAAGATCAACGATATTTGTTTACTAAATATTTTTTGTGAACTAAATGTTAATTTGAAAATGGAAATGTAATAGCATTCACGTGTAAAAATACAGCTTTTATAAATTTTCCGTTAAACAAAACCAAGCTGATTTTTTTTTTTCAACATAACAGAATACACATTTTATGTAAAATATATTATTCAAATTGCCATTCACATCCAAAGTATCACACCCAAACGAAAACGATTATTTTATTCACATATCTGATTCATCATTAAAAAATTCCCCACCAAAACACGGAGCGACACATTTAATTACGCCGCGCATTAAACAAGTTTACGATAATCGATTGCTCTTATATAAAGAGAGTATTTCAATGGGAGATATAGATCAGATACATTTCATCACCGACAGCCGCACGATTATCGTATACTAGGAAGAGATCGTTCGATCTATCTAGTATGCCAATTAGCCAATTAGAGGGCTACATCAACAGCTAGTTTAGATAAGTTTTTGTCCCACCTCGAGACATTTGCGCTATCCTTCATCGGAACAGAGCCGAGTGTTCCTGGTTGAAAAAGCGCAAATGCCGGCTAAAACTATTCCGAGATATTTATAGCATCGCAATGGACGTCTTTTTGTTAACATCAATTCTTTTTATCGTATATAACAATCGATTTATTCTATAAGTATAATAAACTTCTAAATCTGTAGGACATTTATCTAATAAATCAGATTCAACTCTATTCATAAATAAGAAACAATATGTATTCCAATTTCAAAGAATATTGGAAATTATTACTTAAGCCAAAATGTTATTTCGACAACTTTTGATCAACAGAGTTGCCTATTTTTCAACGGTTTTACGTTAAAATAAACTCAAGTTAATCAAACTGGCTAATCAAATATCATACACAATGATCCACAGTTAAACCGAGTCTATATTAATGAAGGCCCATAACATTTTTAACTGGTCCCAATACGATAAGCTTCACAATGCAACGCAAAGACCTAAATCCTGCGTTAACGAACCCGGGATTATAATCCCAGGAACCGCTCCGACAAATTAACAAGCTTTGCTGCCCACATTCTATAATCAGTGGCTTCATTTGTGAAAGAACTTGTATTTATCTGTGTAATTATATTGGTTTTTCATTTACACGACTGCGTACTGGCTTTTAATAGCCGTTTTGTAGATTATTTGCTTACAAGAACCTAAGGCTGAGGTTTTAAGGAAATAAGGCAAGGAACATGCGCCAAAAACATGAATAAATACAGAAAATTTATGAAGCAGAAAATTTAAAACTTGTATGTAATATTATGTTCGCTAAGAATGTATAGAACTATAGAAGAAAGATCAAGTAGGTTTAAAACGTAGATAACCAGCAGATTTAAATATTATGTTATCGTATTAAATAAATATTTCTCTTATTCAGTAACAATAATTGTTCCACATAATATATCTCTCGTACAAAAACAACATTAAAAAGCAAACAGCAATCGGTAAATACGTACATTAATTAATATAGAACATGAACTCAGTTCGTAATGTACTGCGAATACATTTTTAAAGCATTCCGCTGAAAGAGAATACGCTAGTGTCATCCGAAGTGCGGAAATGCGTCACATACATCAGGGGAAATAGAAAATGGCCGCCAGATCTGAGGACGCGATGTGATTCAGAAACTGCGTGCTGTAAAAATTCTCACTACCAATTAAGAGTTTAGTACAAAGCTGTGTTAAGCAATATTTAAGTTATTTTTTTCTCAATTTAAATATGCTTTTTAAAACTTAAATCAAGTATTATTTGCAGTTATCAATATGTTTTACGTACCTTGACTTTTATCGTAAATAACATTATGTACAAATCAAAAGCTTATAAGAGTCTTATAAGCAACTTATAATCTTATTTAAAACAAAAAAACAGTGGACCCATTTCATTGGGTTGGTAACTTATTAGAATATACCTATAACCTAGTACAAATAGTGCGTCTTCGTGGTGACATTATTATAAATTAAAAAAACTAAATAATTATGAACACAAACAACAACAAGCACAGACTATAATTGTTACTGCGTTTGGACGCGCTAAGCTTTGGCTTAAAACCTAGAAAAAAATGCCTGACTCATGAAACGTTGTCCACTCATACATCTTTTAAAGTAACACAGATTAGTAATGCATTAATTACTATTTAGTTAACAAATTAATTGTTATAAGGAAAATAAAACATTTCATGCAACAGTTAATTATTAATACAATAAGCATTTTCTAACAATTGTTGTGACCTAACGCTGAAATTATTTATGGAATTCGAGTAAATATAATTCTGTTGAATGTAAATAAATAAATTTGCATACCTAAATTATTGATTGATTGTGGCTGACCATTACTTACTTATTCAATCCAGTTTATAAAATTACACCTACATTTCTAATAAATGTGCAAATTTTGTATTGAATTCCCTTGAAGTTATAATGAATTACGATATTTTTTTTATATATTGAATTGATCTGTTTCGATGAAAACATGAAGTATACAATATGAGTATCCGTATGAGAGTTACGAAATAAATTCTCTAAATTCATACGTGTGTTTATGCGCCTAATTAATAGTGTCTACCAATTCCTCTTCTAGTTTGAATTACAATTATTCTTTAAACATAAATTATTAATACATAATAATACATGTTTTTTAGTAAATTCATTCACGTAATATATAATTTAGAATATAAAGTCATATATAAATAAAACCTAGCCTCTTTCACAAATAAAGTAATCATGCTAGGCTGCGCTTCGTTAAATTTGTATTCAATCCCACGTATTTATTTTCGAATGGAAAATAACTTTTTTCTTATTAGAAAAACCTTTAATAGCAGTAACCCTCTTTCTTGTACAACCTTAAAAGATTTAAATTTAATTTCTCTAAATTAAATATAACGTACCCATTTGATATATATATTACCTATTCAATATTATAGGTATAATATTATTTTCACACACCTAAACTTTTAATTTGCAAATTGAATATTTAGCTAATACATATTTAGCTTTATTTAAACAATAATGTCTTAACTGTGTTGTTAATATACACATTTCGTCTAATGTCAACTGAATCAATCGGTCATGAGCATAGAATTGCAGTTAAGTACTCCCTAGACGATAATGCAAGCATGACATGCGTTACTTCAATCGTCATGCAACATGAGTGTCAAAAAAGCTAAGATCTTTTTAGAGAGTTCGCGTCCAGCCTCGATTTTTAATATCTAGTACTACAGTGCAAGAAACTAAGCTTTTGCATGACATCTTAACAATAACTTATTTATTTATTTGTATTTTTATTTAGAATTTCCAACAAAGAAAACATAATTTATCACCATACATGCATGACACCACTTAACGCATGTCATGCTGCCCCATATTATATGTAAATAGTACAAACTACAATCAAATGCCACGTAATTTGATATATCACAATGGCATTACACGAATGGCAGGCAATTAGAATTATTTTAGGCGATTAGCTGAACGATCCTTACTGGGCGCGCCGCGGCCGTAAGGATTTCGCGTACAAAACGTACGTAATTAATGAATTAATAATATGTAGTATTGCATTTAATATAATATATTAGTACAAGGACGTGCGTAATAAGGGCTTAATTATGTTCTTTAAATAAGTTGATATTATAGTAGAATTAATTTTTTTTGATCATTTTCAGAACATAATACTTATCATTTGTGTATTTCATAAATATTTATAAAAATTCAATGACAACATATAGCCTTAAGAATAGGTTCTTTAATTAAAATTAGTAGTGGTGAAAAGCAATAGTAGCAGTAGTAATAATCGAATCAATATTCACAATTTTTTTGTCAATAATTTCAAGGGCCAGTTATCTCAATCCAATCCGATATCTAATTCGTGTGTCCCACGCGAGCGGACTGCATGCGGTCGTGTCGGATCCGCTTCCTCTGCCCGCCGCAGAGTTCCGTCTTTACCCGGTTGTGATATACGGAGTTTGGTATACGTGTGAATCTATGCCGTTTGATATCCTTGTACAGATTTGAGATTGTAGTAATTTTATTATTATTGTAGTTATTTTATATTGATTAAATTAAGTCAGCTAAATTGGTTTTATCTGATGAGAAGTTCTACTTGTATTAGTATTGAGTTAATCCATACTAATATTATAAATGCGAAAGTAACTCTGTCTGTCTGTCTGTTACTCAATCACGCCTAAACTACTGAACCAATTTGCATGAAATTTGGTATGGAGATATTTTGATACCCGAGAAAGGACATAGGCTACCTTTTATTGCGAAATATGTACCACGGGCGAAGCCGGGGCGGACCTCTAGTAACTTTATAATCCTAGTTTGTCACACTCACATAACCCAACAATATAAATATATAGAGAGGTCTGAGGTAGTGAGAGTTCCTAGCTGTTCTAATAGGAAAAAAAATGAAAAAATGTTAAATATACTTATGTAACTTTAATTTGAATGTCAATAATTATAAATTATTTTCAGAATGTAATAAATTTCCGAGGTGTTATTTCCATATCAAGCCAATAAACAACTGATTTCTTCTAAGACATCATTATCACTTTCGCTAAAACGTTAAAAAACAAAGACAAACCCAAAAATCGTGAATATAAACAATAAGTAAAAAGATACAACATCATTACAAGCACTTATACACACAACAGAAGCTTTTAGTATGATAAGAATATAACAATAAATTTATTTCAATGCATTTCAAAAATATTCGATAAAACTGCATCGGCTTGTATCCTTTTATTGATACAACGGCAATTAGTGTACGTTTTATTTTAAAAATAATTATCAATTCGTAAATGATAACGTCGCTTTATCAATCCATTAAACAACCGTTAGACTCTAAATAATAAAATAAAAATACAATGACTTGAATGTTGAAAAAACTTCAACGATCCTTGTATAATATAGCACTTAATTAATGCATAATAATGACGATACTTGGCTTAGCATTTTGTATTCAACGAGTAATAAAACGTACATGATACGAATATTGTTGTTTCGAGAAAGAAATAAGAATGTGACATTTCGGAGGTCGATCCCTGTGTATGGCCGGTGATGTTTATTTTATACTACAAAACAAGGGTCAAAAAGAATCGACGTGGCTGGTCCGTCCGACATGTTACGCTTGTCAGATAAATCACAAGTTTAATAACAGTAAAAAGAACGTAATGTCTGGTATAAATTTGAGAATGATTAAGAACAAGTTGTTCATTGCATGAGTTGTGGTCGGAATTCTGCGTGTACGGTGTTCGTATTAACGATTAATGTTAATAAAATTATTGTAATGTTTAATCTTATTGCTTGTAATCAGAACTTGTTCGCTTTCGTTTTTATCCCTACGTCCTCGTGCTTTTTTTGCAACTTGTGACAGACAGTTTTTAATTATTACTTGATGTTTTATGAATGAGTTATATCCGCGTTATTCATTAAATATTGCAGTATTCACAGCATTCGCAAAACCAATGAAGTTTTTATCAATAAGCCTGCTTTCTCTTAATTCTACGTCCAAATATAATCTCAATAGATATAAGTCATATTACTTCATATCTTTATTTATTATTAATTAACTACGCACAATTAAAGTTTTCAGTCAAGTTTGTTCAAGTAGGTATTCCGTACAACAATCAATAATACAATTGATTAAAGTCCCTAATGACGATGGAAACAGCAAACACAAAACCTATAAAATGCAAGTTTAAAAAAAATATCCACAAAGATAGTTTCTTAAAAGTATATGATCAGTATTAACGGGTTTATAAATATACAATGAGACGCTGAATCCATCATCTCGTGGTAACGGCGTTTTAAGCCCAATTGGCAACCGATTTTTGTCAGTGGGCGGAACATAATTTTCATCATAAAACCCATAGAATTAGGTAAGACACACTCATCCGCATTTATTACTGCCATTCTTCGTCACTTAGCAGATATCCACGAAATATTGATTGATTATAAAAACTCGTCAATCATCAAAGTAATGCGAAAGAGACCACACCTCAAGTGCCAAATAAAATTAAAGTTTTACAATCGTCGGCTAATTGCTGTTTTAATAAAACGCATTCGCGAAACAATTATGGAAATTCGCGTGTACGTACGATATTCGTTGGCGGGGTTTTTGATCTGCGGGCTTATTAAATTTTATAATATCATTGCTGTTTATATCTTTGGTCGGTTTTATTTGTGTGCCGAGTTTTGTATCTGTAAATATCGCTGCATTTTTACTTAATTATACTCCTTTTTAATGACCAACAATAAAAGTCAGTGTTTGTTTTTATATCATTCATTATTCTCTTCATTGGTTATTAAAAAAATATTATATTGTGACTGTGCATACACTGATCGTGGAATAATGACAGCGCGGGACATATTCTACACATGTCAAAGGAGAAAAAATCATGATGGGTATTTTCAAGAAGCTTATAAATCTAATACACTGGATATTTCAGTATGAACATTAACTTGTAACAAGAAAATATGACCTTGAATGACGCCTGTATGTTTTTTTGTGTGAAAGGGATAAAAAAAACATACAGGCGTCATTCAACGTCATATTTTCTTGTTACAAGTTAATGTTCATACTGAAATCTCCAGTGTATTAAGATATAAGCTTCTTGGGTATTTTTAATTAACTATGATTCCTTATTAGATCGGATGAAGAACTTGTAAAGCCAGATCGATTCTATGGATATTCGATTAAAGAAATCGAATCGAAAGTGAAAATTTCTCGTTTCATAGAAAAGCTCTGCTTAAGATCACTTGAGCAATGAGTGAATAGTTTTAATCCTTCTATTGTATTGATATAATAGTGAAAGTGCTAAACTTTTATATAGAATCCCTGTAGTGGATATATTTTTGGTTAATAATGTAATGGTGTCTCACTTATTATTTTCTAATAAAAAACACTGGTCTTATTGTTCAATATTAATACCTCAGTATTTGCGTCGAAACGCAAATAAGACATTACAGTCAAAAGTAAAGTGACAAAGACGTCCAGTAATTACTTTCAATAAAAGCAACAATAGGATTAGCCGTGCCTTTAAATAACCTAAACTGCGAAATGTCATTCAAATTAGTAACGAGGTGATTTACCTGTCCAAAAATTAATCCTCTCGACGCGAAAATAAATATTTTTTTCTGCAAAAAACGATTTATATCTGGTTATAGAGAAAATTTAATTCTTTTGTGAGTTGTACTTTAAATCTCTTCTAGAGTGGATACGCGAAATGTTACTTTACGCTTTGACGTATAAGGTGTAATTTTATGTGGCTAAATTTAATTCAAGTGTGAGACATATTTATTTTGCGAAATCCAATTTTCTGGTGACGTCTCATGTGTCGACTTTAAATGGTGTCGACTATAGTCCTGTCTACATCGTTTCACGCTCATTCTTTGTGATATTAAATCTTCAATACTGATACTTATACTCGTAAATGTGCTTGGAAATATTATCTTAAATTGGTACGCGAGTTTCAATTGAAAAAAATAAAATAAATAACGTCTGCGATG
>CAJQZN010023210.1:0-21558 GCA_907164685.1 Colias eurytheme | reverse complement strand
TCCCGCGGAGACGACGAGGGCTGTGCTCTGTAAGCCAGGGCTAGGCAGTGTGGGCACGCCGAGCCCTCCGTACTGTCCTTTGATGATCTTGGCCACATTTGGGAGGCGGTTCTTGACGACGAACTCCCGGAGGTAGAGGCCTTCCTCAGACCAGCGCGATGCTGCAACTACGACTTGCCCGTCAGTGGCTGCCATTGTTATGTCACATCTGGAATGGAGAAAGGAGTAGTCAGTAAATTTATTTGATATATTTATAACTTAATCTGTTGGAAATTGAAAAGGTACGAGATACTTGTAATAAAAATAATTGTGAATTGGATTCTCAATTATATGTACTGCAATGCGTATGAACATTATGATGCATCATCAATTACGTCACCGAAACTATAAAACATTTAAACGTAATCAATAATCATAGTTGTTATGTTTACTTTATGGCGTACGGCCAAAACAAAGTATAGGTATTGGTAGAGTTACAAATCATAAAGTAAAAGAATTCAACGACTCTTAAATTAACTAACAATTTACATAGACGATATAAGATAAAAGATACCGTTCGAGAGTCTCAAAAGAAAGAGCAGGTTCTTTATTTCACGAAGGTCAGTGCTTCGCCAAAGTGTTCAGAGATTTAGACCAGAGATAACACTCGAGACAATATCTTTTATGGTCTATGCTTCATAGAGCTGAGTGGACTTAAAGTCATGGCCGTTGAGATATGAATTGAGAGAAAATATTCAAAATTTGAAACTTATTAGATTAGGTTGTCAAGGGAAGAGATGAAAGATAGAAATAAGGAGAGATCTAGTAATGTTAAGGATTTGCGAAATTAGGCCAATTTTTATCAATGATGTAGGTACATAGGACTATATTATAATTTGTTCTTTAATATTAAAATGATTTATGTTACTACCGTCTAAAATTAAATAGAAATGTCTATACAGTCAAAGTCTATAGATTTTCGTGTTATAATTTCACCCAAATTCCTGTTTCAGATACAATGAAAATAATTATGTAGACTAATTAGTTGATACAACACAACATAAACCAAATTATTATTTTTTTCATGCAACACAGACTTATTTTATATACTTAAAATTTAAATTATGTAGGTTTTATTATAAAAGTTACTCATTAGAAAAAATTACCATTCCATCCAAATGATTTACACGCAATATAATACAACAGTAATCCAAACACAAAACAGTTACATCAATTTCATAACAGTTAGGGAATGCACGTAAAACCGCGTGAACCAATAAGTGTGGACGGACCGCAATGTTTTTATCCATTGCTCTGATAAAGTACAGTTACGTAAAATGCAATGATTCACTTCTAAAAAGTTGTGCGTATGCTGGTGGTACAGTGGGAGATATAATTTATTTGGTTAGCTTAATTTAACTAATTTAAGAAACAAATTAATAGATTATCTCTGGAGTAAGAAATCCTGCACATATTAAAGTAATACATTAGATCAGGTACCCTTTTTTACAGGCTTAATTTACTCCGGTCGGAAGTTGGAGTGTCAATATTCATAAGAATTAGATCATTTATTAATATCATCCTAAGAAGAAAAAGCAGAAGTTGAATATTAACCAATACTCTGCTACTAAATATACCTATGTAGTTATAATTTTCCACATAAGTTTGAAAAATACATACATATTTCTTACTAGATCGGAGCTTTATTTATTAACTTTTCCCTATTTACAAATTTTAGTTTAAAGAATTAGGTTTTTATTAAAACTGTTTTAAGTCTATGACATTATTATTATTAAAAAACTATATCCATATCCAAGTTCATCATTCAACATTTTTGTCTATTTATCGCACAACAAAACTCAGACAACATATGAATAAAGTATTTATTTATATCAAAACAGTCAGTTAACATATGAATAAAATATTCATTCATTCATAAATATATTTTTCTAAGCCCTTGCGCCCAGTGTGCCACCGGTGTTACGTAATGCGGAACGTAATGTTATTCGGCATAAGCCATTGTTTCTGTACGTTGAACTTCATACGTTACATAACCGTTTAATTAAGCTTTGCCTTCTGTGGGGGGTCATGTGCCATATGCAATATTGTTATCTATACTGGTATTATAAAGAGTTTGTTTGAACGCGCTTATCGCGGGAACTACTGCACCGAATGAAATTAACTTTCGCCATTTCATTTGTTTGTGATCCCTGAGTGGTATACTAGTCATGGAACGTGACGAGGGAAGGAAGATATTATGAATGTTTGTTTGCATTCAATCCTAAAAACTACTATTTGATTTTTACGAGCAGAAAGCTAAATTATTACAGAGTGGCTCTTCGTACGTCCAAAGTCACCACTGCCTAACAACGATTCAACACCACGGCAATGATGCTTTGGTAATTTTAAATTTATTTATTGCCACAAAATTAATCATGCTTTATGAAGTCATATCATATTATTCAATTAATTGTTAAATTACAATAATCACATTATCAATTTTACGGACCAACTAATCCTACAAATTGTATAAACAATGTGAGATTAGACATATTTTGTTCTTTCAATCAAAAACAGATGATACGGCTATATATATCCATTTATCAAAAACAACTGGTCGCATGTAACAGTTTTAACACTGTACAAGTGAATCCGTTCGCACAAGCTAGTCCACAAACACTGTCAAGTCATCCATTATTGACAAAACAAACGCCTGTCCATTTGATCCAGCGAGATATCGACACAATAGGAGAATCGATAAAAAAATATAATTTTTCGACTCGATCACGACTCGATGGCACGATTAGTTTTGTACCTCGGGGTATAATATTCTAGATAACTGTACTGGAACTCAGTTAGACAAATAAGGCTCGTCTGGTAGGGCTCTTGCGTAAGCGGGAATAGAAAAAAGATACCTAATATATACTTAAAAATATTATAAAGCTGAAGAGTTTTTATGTTTGTTTGAACTCGCTAATCGCAGGAACTACTAGTCCGATTTGAAAAATTCTTTGGGTGTTCGATAGCCCATTTATCGAGGAAGGCTATAGGTCATATTATATCATTACGCTAAGACAGACCTAGAGAGAGCCACGCGGGTGAAACCGCCGAAAACCGATAAAAAGTATCTAGAAACAAATTTAGTAAACAAACTTATAATCCAGTCAGTGTGACAAAAGAAAGATGTTCATCTTTTTTAATGTTAGTTAAAACGTGGACATATCAAGATTTATGTAACCTATACATTAAAAACCGAGTAATTTTAAGACAGCTGCAGCGTTCGTTAAATATATGCTAAAACTTAAATTAATGAACATATGTTCGTTAAATATATGTTCATTAATTTAAGTTTTAATTTATTTTAGCTATTAAAATTCTTGCGCTAATTTAAGGGTTTTGAAAGGAATCAAATTAAGATTTGTAGACTTTTTCTTTTACATCATTAGTAATATCACTTGCATTTGATAAACAAAACCAGTTTTGTATTCCTGTGATTTGGTAAAATATGTTTATTTAATTGGGACAGTTTTATTATGTATCAATACATATAATTTTAATACGTTTTTATTAGCTTCGTTTGTATGTGTATGTTTGTATGTAACTGACACCTTTACACTCGATTTTTTCCCCTTTAAAGTGACAGATTTAATTCAAACATTCTACACTTTTCAAATTTCTAGCTTTCCGCCCGCGTTTTCAAAGAAAACCCCGCATAGTTCCCGTTCTTGAAGATTTTCCGGTATAAAAACTCTATGTGTGTGTCAAATTTCATGATGCTGTATTTGAGTGAAGGAGTAACAAACAATTTAACAAACATACAAACTATCGCATTTATGATATTACTACGGGAATTTAAGCAGGACATTACCTGAATCTGAACCCATTTTCTATGATTATTAAATAATTTATCATTTAAATCGCTCGTTTTGGAGCCATCTACCATCTCCCTGATGGAGTCGCATTTCCCATGTTCTTGTTATTGATGTCGGTTCTGTCTCGCCTTGTTAGGACAAGGTATATTACAGATCTGATTATGGGAAGTATTTTTAATATGCTTACAAAACAATAATGTTTAATCTATCTATTTTGCTTAATGTTATCGTCTTTATTAGTAGTGAATTTTATCAAGATAAGCCTCCTTAAGTTATAAGCCTTTTGTGGATTTTTCCAATTTCTTTACGACATTTAAGCGCGTCACACACGGTGAAGATACTATAATATTTTATCTTAAGATACTGTTATATTTTATATTACAGTATCTTAACGCATCCGGTATCAGCGTTCGGACCATCATTTTTCTTTTTGTCATTGCGTACTAAGACCCCTGTAGAACCGCCATCCTGTTACAAATGACGCGAAATTTTGTGGGTCATTTGTAACAGGATGGCGGTTCTACAGGGGTCTTATTACAGTCATTTTACTTGAACTACGCAATATGCAGACTAATTTACACTCGTGGTAATTTTATTTAAATTTTATTATTAAGAATTTGTGTAATTATCTGCATATTGTCATAATTCAAATCATAATATTGTGTAGTTCAATTTACCATATTTTGCCAGAGCATGGTAGGTAATGTCCTAAACTATCCTAGGTCACTGTAGAAAATAATAATATTTATTCATAAAGAACTGTTAGTATATAGAAAATATATAATCGTATTCATTATTATTGTAACTGTTTTAAAAATAGCAGCCACACAATTAAAAATACCTTTATAAATAAATAAAACATTTATATAATAAACAATGATGAAAAGGCAGAATAAAAAGTTACATTTGAGACGATAAATAAAATGGACCAAATCGTAAAAAATGGCGTCCAATTAAAGAATTGTGTTCGTGTGATAATTGGACAAGCAAATCGTGCTGTTCTTTTAAAACAAAATTACTGAGATGAGTTGCGTTTTTAACCGACTGCGGTTGAAAAGGGTAATGTTTTATAAAGTACTTATTTATTACGTTTAATATGGTTTATTTTTGTACGAAGGAAGATTTATATTGTAGCTGAAAATAACAACGTATTTTTTGGAAATACGTAAGTATGTACGTGTATTTTGAAAATAGGTTGTTATTAAGTATATTAAGTGTATACTGTATATATATAGTTAAATAGTTATATACGTTGCTTTTTAAGAATAATAACGAGATCTTTTACATGCTGAAGAATGTTTTCTGACATGCAAAAGTAACTGTCCGTCTGAAGGTATCTTCTTCACATACAAAATTATTACTTGAATTGAAAAAAAATACGTATCATGTATGTATGTATGTACTATATGAATGAATTTATATTATATCGGAAATAATAATCTCATATCATGAAGGAAAAATAAATTAATTTCACTGTTGTGTATAGTGCGTAAACGTCACCTAAATCGAATAGAATTTCTTGAAATAAATTGATCAGCCGCTGAAAGGCGAGAACACTTCGTGACAGTTGAAGTAATGATAGCCCAATTAGTACATTTTATTACAAACTAGTTGGTTGCCTCGGCGCCGCTTGGATTTTTGTTTTTATTCAGCTTGGTACAAAAATTATTCTCTATTGTTCAAAATTCAGCACACAAGCGAAGTATTGTCAAATACGTTTATTTTGCCAATGATTTTGCTCGCGGATGGATCATTGCAGTATTGAAGTTTATTTTGAAGATATAAAATTGATATCGAATTGAAACTTCTTGAGGCGCGTTCAAGGTCGCGTCATAGCAATACCGTCACGTCATGGATTAAGGCGAAGTTTTTGGTATCTTCGAATCTTTCCAAAGAAGTTTCATTTCTGACACGTGTGCTCGGCACACACGCCACACAGTTTCTAACTCCTAAAGTAGGAAAAATCTATGATGTACAATTTCAATTTGTGACATATTTTCTCAATATCTTTGGCACAGATAACATAATTAGCTTTGGGAAATATTACTCACTTAATATTGTAAGAAAAACATAAACCGTTAAAACTCAAATTCTATAAGGCTTTGTTATAACCGCTAATTGTTTTGTTAATTGACAAATATTTAAATGAGTTTGTCAAGTGTGATTTAAATAAGTACTTATGCTTTTAGGCTTTATGTATGTTTATATTTATTGAAAAAAGATTTTAAGAAAAAAGCATGTGGAGGTCTTGTATATTAACGAAGGAAGGATATCATATGGTACGGGAGCTAGCAATGTCTTAATAAACGCAACCACTGCGGCCAGCCAGACAGCCCGGATTCTAACCGAAATAGGAAGAGAAACAGTATATCAAAGAACCAAGTATTCTAAAATTCTCTCTTGTCAACGTTGCTACCTCCTATACGAATAGTTTTTGTAATAATAAAGGACACAAACATTTCAGCGATAAATTTTAATTTTAAACGGTTCTTCAAGTATCCTGCTTCTTTATTGATTTCTTATTAAGTCTTCAATAATACTGAAGTAAGGAGGCTCCTTCCAATGCCTTAATTTTTAAATTTCATTTATAGTTATTTTATGAGTTCTATTATTTTAAGTTATCATATTTGTTGTATTCGTTGTCCCTGATAGAAAAATACATTAATTTCTTACGTAAAATTTTTAACATAGCTCATAGAGTTCTCTTAAAAATTTTCCATACACATTCTCCGTAGAACCAAAAGGACAGTAAACAGACAGTATTGACCACATCGTATCGACATATTTGACCGGTTTTTTACGCGTATTTCCATACAGGAAGGGAAGTACCGTTGATACCGTTATGTTTCTAAACCTGTGACATCCATTTGGCATTTACATTTTGAACGCGTAGATGGCTAACGAGACTGGTTGGTGCCTGGCTTATATATAGACTAGCTGTGCCCCGCGGCTTCGCCCGCGTTTTCAAAAAAAAACCTGCATAGTTCCCGTTCCTGTGGGATTTCCGGGATACTAGCCTAAGTCTTATTCTGGGTCTTCAGCTAGCTACACACTAAAGTTCTTTGTAATCGGTTCAGTAATATTTGCGTGAGAGAGTAACATTCATCCATACATTAATCCATCAAACTTTCGCATTTATAATATTAGTAGGATATGTTGATACAAAATTTGTAGTAAATCCATGCAGTTTTTTATTAATAACCTAACTTTTTAATGAACTGTCCGAATGTTATCCCGCCATCTAGGCAATCTAGCTCATAATCATATAGCATTTTCTAAAATCAATTATCTTATAAAATCCTAATATAATCTTTGATAAGCACGGAAGTTTATGCATTGAAATAAGAAAAATATTCAAGTCTATTTACCTTGACCTAACATTTCCAATTAATAGATATAGATATTAGATAAAGAAAGGTCAAATGATTGACTTTTAAATTATTTTTTGTATAAACGGATGTCGCTTATGGTTAATGATATTATGCAGTCAAGTATTCGAAATAGGGTTGTCAACTGATTAATTATAAATTATAGGGTTGTCACCAATTTTTATAAAATATATAAAAATTGGTGACAACCCTATTTTATAATATTACTTTTTTTTGGTTATGTCACAGAATAGGTACCTACTTAATAGGTTATACATATAAGAGCATGTTTTTAAAACCTATTAATGGAATCTTATGTTATTGCACAGAATACATAATAGTAGCTAAACGCTACAGAACGGACACTCTCCGCCTCCCGCCAAAATTAAAATTACCTCACCCCCGCGCGATCAGACATAAAATGGGCCATATTTTTCTGCAAGGACGATACGCAACGAAGATTGACAACATTAATCAAATTGACTTAAAGTAATTTTATTATTTTGGATTTGTGATTATCGTTTTTCGTAGAAAATGGTTAGATATTGTGCTGTTTACGGATGTATTTCATCAGAAAAACGCGAATTTTTTTTACGCTAGTCACAAATGTGCCAACCATAAAGCGTTAACACACACATTTGCAGTCTCTACAGTGTGACTGTCAAAACGATCATTTTGTATGGAGTGTCCGGGGTGTGGTTATTGTTTAAGTCATCTATGAATTTAAAATAAAAACAGCGCTATTAAAGAGAAATTGTGATTTATTTTTTACAGATTCAAATTTTAAATGAACCTTTTAATATTTCGTAGGCAATACCCCATTCTTTTATAAATTCCACCTAATATTTGTAACTAATTAACGTAAGTGCTAAAAGGCATTAATTACAACCAAACGTTACATATTCCTCGCTTTCTACCATAATAAAGAAATATAATACTAGACTAGCAAAATCACCGTGAAATCACCATTTTATCTAACACTTTGCGGTTGCTTAGCAACGGTTAGCCCATAAAACAAGTGTTATAACGCGTAAGCCTAATTGAAGTGCTAAAACTATATTAAATTGCGTTATATTTTGTTAAAACCGTTATATAAACTTGAAAGGGTTGTTGCGTACAGTTGCGTGCATATTAATAGATAGAATAAAAAAAATAAAAAACAAATTATTTGCTTTAACATGGTACAAAGAGATATCAAAAATATAATTGATCTGATGATCAGCGAAATATTATTGTTTCGGTTACTATAAAGCATACAAATATGCGTAAAATTACATACAATCAAATATTAAAGTAAAATTCCAATATAATTATTGAAATATCATTTAATAGTACCATATTTAATAGAACTTTTTAAATCAGCAACACTTTAATATTAATAAATAAGGTAAAATCACAGGTAAAAACACATTGTTTCAAAAACAATCTATAGCTAATCATAATATGAACAATGAAAACAAGACGATGAATATGTAAATTATATCATACAGTCACGTTCAGTCTAACGCCGCAAAGAGCTAATAATAATACGCCAATCAGTTCCCTAAAAATGCTGTCTTATCCAAAACTATGGTAATGTGATTGAAGTCTTTTTGTTATGAAAAAAAAACATTACATAAACAATAAATTAAAAAGTGAAAGTGGAAATAAATGTTTAGGTATATTGCAGAAATAACAAAACTTTTCTCTAGTTATAAATTGGACCTTAGGACTTTCATCTTTAATGGGAATAGGCAGAATTTAGAAAAGAAACTTTGTGACTTCTGCCATACTGTAGTGTAAGCTTTTATGTTTATTACTTCTTTTCTTTTAATATTTCTTCCAATTCAATATCAAACAATTCTGTATTCAATAAAATGATATATCTCAGATTAACTTAAAATCTTTTTTTTATTTTTATCACGTGTGAATAAAACTTCTTTTTTATACATTTTAAGTAACAAAAGGTGTCCCAATAAGTTAGTTCAAACTGTAAATCTTTCTCATGGGTGAACGTCCTGCCAGGACCTACTGAGATTGAGACAAACTTGCATTTTAATGGCGTGTTCCGTTATTTACGGCCATAATTGTAAATTGACGAACTGTTATTAATGATCGTAAATACTTTATTAATTGATTTTATGATTTGAAAATGATGAAAGGTTATTCGGCTTTGAGATTAATTTTTATTGTTTTTTGATGTTATGTAAAAAGGTTTATAAATCACATTCATAAATATGAAACGTCCAAAGATTAGTAATTAATCATCTAACTTAGATAGAGTTTTCCTCGAAAAATACTTTTTGGAGTGAGCGTCATGGCAATACAGTCAAAGAAGTTTCACTTCTGACACGTGTGCTCGGCACACAGCTTTTTTACTTTTCGACATAGTCGCGTAAAAACATATCAATATTTCTAGAATAGTAAATACTAATGCTAATTGCGTCTAGTTTTGTATGTATGTTACTCAATCACGTGAAAACAGCTATAACCAGAAGTAGGTCTCTTATTAGTCTAGACATCATCATCAATCTATATGTTTGTTTGTCTAGATGTAGATAAGGAACGGAAATGTTTATAACATCAGACATGCCAATGTTTGATTTATGCAAATTTACATTATTTCATGTATGCTGGCGCCTAATATAAAACGAATTAATACTTAATATTGCACGCCTCATAAGCGAAGCGTTGAGGTGGGTACTACTGTCACTTCGCGCAAAACATCTGATTTTTCAAACTTAAAATGTCTTTATGTATCATACATTGCACTTGTAAGATAATACATACACACACATATTAAGAAAAAACACTATTTTTAACGTTCATGATATTTTTGATGTCATTTTTGTTATTTAAACTAGTTAAAAAACAGTTTAAAAAAGTTCTGTCTTGGACGTCCGTGTGTCTGTATGTGCGGATCCTTTTTCTTGTTAACACGATAGCGACCGAAATACATACTTTACTAATCGAGTCTTTTTTTTTCTCTTACGCTTGAGTATGCTCAGGAATAGAACCCTTTCATTTTTCAGGGTCTGATTCGATGTGGTTTAATTGTTATTAAATAAACAAAAATAATAATTAATAAATATTTATTAAAAAAAAAATGTGTGCGTGTACTAGAGTACACACGTAAGAAGTGAAACTTCTTTATGACCTTATTTTTCAAAAAATAATTTACTATCTACAGTAATATTATAAAGAGGAAAACTTTGTTTGTTTGTTTGTTTGATTGATTGTAATGAATAGGCTCATAAACTACTGGACCGATTTTAAAAATTCTTTCTCCATTCGAAAGCTACATTATCCACGAGTAATATAGGCTATATATTATCACGCTAAGACCAACAGGAGCATAGCCACGCGGGTGAAACCGCGCGGCACAGCTTGTATACAATATTACAGAAATACGTTAGTCTAACACGCTCGTCGTTTCGCTCCTTGCTACCTATTTAAATATTTACACCAGCCGCTGCTGCAACTCGCTCGCTTCGCTCGCTCGGCTCGTGCGGTAGTTCAAAAATCAAAAGTTAACCTAAGATGCTCGTCGCTTTGCTCCTCGCTACCTATTTAAATATTTACACCGGCCGCTACTGCAACTCGCTCGCTTCGCTCGCTCGGCTCGTGCGGTAGTTCAAAAGTTAACCTAAGATGCTCGTCGCTTCGCTCCTCGCTACCTATTTGAATATTTACGCCGGCCACTGCCGCGACTCGCTCGCTTCGCTCGCTCAGCTCGTGCGGTAGTTCAAAAGACCAAGGGAGACGCCAAAAAATTCGAGTTATATAGAGTTTTCAACTTATAAAGGATTTCGACTTAGGCGGATTTTGATTGGACATAAAGAGTTTGAGGTTTATTCTTATAAATTATATTGAATTCACAAAATCATAATTGAACACCAATCAAGCAAACACGTGTTAACGTGAGTCATAGATTTATTATCGTATACTCCTAAAATGTTTTCTAAGAAACAATACTGTACTTAGATTGTCGGCAAGTTCTTAAAGGCGGTAACTTATTTTTGTTCGAACAATAGAGGTAATAAATATAAATTCCTAATGTCGAAATCTCGAAACAGTCAGAAATTAATGACGCACATAGTATATACATATTATGACAGAGGTTAAGCTTAAATAACTTGAAAAATAAATAACATGATCTCGCCCACGTGTTGGTGTTTTAAAAAATTCAATCAAAAACTGAGGTCAACTTTAAATACAATTTTAGAAAAATAAATACCACAATCAACATTCAAGTATTAGAAAAAATTGATACCATAATTCCACCCACGTGTTAGTGTATTGAAAAATACAATCAAAAAGTGAGGTTAATCATAAATAACTTAGAAAAATAAATACCATTATTACACCTAAGTATTAGAAAAATAGATGTAATTACTTATTTACTTTTTTTAGAAATTCACTGGAATTAGAATTAAAACAAACCCTTTGATTTTGCTGATCACTTTAATATAACATGTATAATGTATATAGTCACGAGTACGGCGTAACGCAAAAATGTCACGAGTACGGCGTAACGCAAAAATGTCACGCGCGCGGCGTAACGCAAAAATGTTACACAAAATTTTTGTCCACCCCCGATAAAGAAGTTTCACTTCAAAAATTATGAGGCGTGCACTTTTGGATTTTCCAAATTATTTATAATTATAATTCGTTGATATTTTCTTACATATGCCAGTATAAAAATGTTATATTTCAACAAACTTCAAAATATAACATTGATGTGAAAACTCCTCCGTTTTCTTAGCATAGTTCATAAACTTCATGTAATTATGATCACTGTATCAACCGTAACAACTCATATATATAAAAAAATACTTAAAATCAATCATAATAAAACCCATCACATTATAAAATTCCAGACGTTACTTTATAAATTTGGTCACTAGATGGCGCTGAAACTGAAATGTCAAAAAATCAAAATGTCCGTCACTACGCTCATGACTTGCGTCGTAATTGATTGAGATGGTTAAACCGCGTTAATTGAACTGGAGTTTAACGGATCGCATAAATGTGTAGTAGCGTTATAGTGGCTGTGAAACGGGCGATTAATTAAACGTTTGATCTGACTTTGTTTGGGTTAAAAAACAAAGAAACTCCTCAACCAAGGAACATAGGCTAGTATAGAAAATGATGGTGAGGTTTTACAGATACATAATTCGTAACAAACAAAAAAAAAATAGCCTATGTTACTCGGTATACGATATTGCTTGCTAGTATTATTTCACAGTTACGATTCATTCTATAATTTGTTTAATTGCATCAATAACGAACCAGATAATTGAAAATCGTGAGCTTTTTTTACTATTTTGATATAATTACTGTTGCTTTAAAACGCCCTTTTACTGGCTCATTATTATACATCGTAACCATTACGTGTATTAGTCTTCATGACTGAGGCTTATAATATAGAATAGTGATCCAACTTACAATGTTAGATAAGTTGCTTCAAGTGATTTTTAACTTATTTCAATTTTAATTTAGATTGATGATAACGTGATTACATATTGGTTATTGGATGGATTACATAATCGTATAGGAATAGGTATAAGTAGGTACTTTGGGTCATTGACCGTGTTAGTTGTTACCCCAGTATCTATTGTTTTTAGTAGTAGCAGTTCTTTAAAATAAAAAAAAATGTAAGCGTGTACTAGAGTACACACGTAAGAAGTGAATTTTCTTTATGACCTTAAAAATGTCACGAGTATGGCGTAACGCAAAAATGTCACGCGTACGGCGTAACGCAAAAATGTCACGCGTACGGCGTAACGCAAAAATGTTACACTAAATTTTTGTCAAACCCCGTTAAAGAAGTTTACTTCAAAAATAAAAATTGTAATATGAAAATTCTAAACAAAACTAGTGTCATTTTCTATCAATATTCACAACAATATTTAGGAAAATAGTTAGATCCTGTATAGTGTATACTGTACGTAATTATTGTAACGAACCTAAATATCCATACTTAATATTATAAATGCGAAAGTAACTCTGTCTGTCTGTCTGTTACTCAATCACGCCTTAACTACTGAACCAATTTGCATGAAATTTGGTATAGAGATATTTTGATACCCGAGAAAGGACATAGGACAGGTTTTATCCCGAAAATCCTACGGGAACGGGTTTTTCTTTGAAAACGCGGGCGAAGCCGCGGGCGGAAAGCTAGTTACCTATACTTTTAAATCTATGTTACATAAACTATCAATAAATCCAATGTATAACATCCATATACACAGTTACAACTGTATACAGTTAGTTCTACATTAAATTAATCCAATCTACTCAAATAACTACAATTTATCAGTTAAACGCATTAATACGATTATACAAGCAGAATCAAGTGGCGCCAGGGCGGCAAGCTAGTTAATAAGATAAAATCTAATACATTAGCTTAGATTAAAACAAGTCCGGATGTAGGAACATCGATCATTTACACTTATAATTTAACCGGTTACACCGTTACAAATGATAAGGTTTTAACTAGCTTGAGCCCGCGACTTTGCCCGTAAGGAAATTCTCATGGGAATGCGGTAAAAACTAGTAGTTATATCACTTTCAAGCATCCTTAATATTTCGAGACACAAAAATCATAATATCATAGAATGACTGTTGCGATGTGAAAGAAAGACAAATATACAAACACCCTATTTCGTTTATAATATTTATTTTAGATAGCTGGAACCTGCGTTTTTAATAAATTAATAAATAATAACTCCTTTATTATTAGATCGCCTCCTTGGTACAGTGGTTGACGCGTGAGCGTAGAGCCGAGGGGTCCTGGGTTCAATTCCAGGTGGAGACGAAGAAAAAAAAATGTCTCGGTCTGGCAGGACACAGAAGGCTGATACCTACTTGTCCCTAAAGAAAATCGATCAGTGAAACAGATGCATGCATAATGCATCTGCCCCTTACCCCAGTTGGGGACACGGGACTTCACTTTTATTATTATTAATTACTAGGTTTCCGCCCGCGGCTTCGCCCGCGCAGTCAAAGAAAAACCCGCATAGTTCCCGTTCCCGTGGGATTTCCGGGATTGCGTCATTTTCCCGGGATAAAAAGTAGCCTATGTCCTTTCTCGGGTATCAAAATATCTACATACCAAATTTCATGAAAATTGGTTTAGTAGTTTAGGCGTGATTGAGTAACAGACAAATAGACAGAGTTTCTTTCGCATTTATAATATTAGTATGGATTATCGACAATATAATGTACGTTTAACTTACTTTATAATCAGGCTTCTCAGGTTTATATCCGATATCGTAATCTGAAACAAATAGTTACAAGTAAATATTACATCGACAAAATATCATGAAAATAAAAATAACAAAAACGATTTTTTTCATGTACCTACCTATTTTGGGAGAATTGTAAAAGTTATTACTCATTAAATGTTAGCTAATAAATCTATCAATACTTCAATACTAATATTATAAAGCATAAGAGTTTGTTTGTTTGTTTGCGCTAATTTCAGGAACTACTGGTCCAATTTGAAAAATTATCGGTGTTAGATAGGCCATTTATCGAGGAAGGCTATAGGCTATATATCATCACGCTCAGACCGATAGGGGCAGAGCAATAGGGGTAAAACCGCAGGGCACAGCTAGTCGTAGTATAAATATACGTATAACTGAAGCCTTTAAACACGCAAAGAGAAATTTAAACCACATAAATAATCTGCAGCTATTTGTACCAAGAATGCAGCAAAATATCCATCAGTATAGACAGTATACAAGATACATGGCGAACATTATTTAGCGCTTGGACCAATCTTATCCGGCACACGCTTGACCTTATTACGTCTAGTTCGGGTCATAGGTTAGACTAGATTGTCTATCATTTTAGTACACGAATATATTGTAATTTGTAAATTATTTTTTATCTATCTTGGTCTGTCTAAAATTAGTGCCTAATTTCATAGACTATTTATCTATACCAAATAAAGTTGAATCTCTAGTTTAATTAAAACTAATTCCTTAATCAAATAAATCATTTAAATCCAATCATTTACTAATTACGGGATCAAAGGTCGATCGACTTTCTCCCGGTTGAAGATAATTTTGTGAATTATTTGCGAATTGATAACACGACCATTCGGAAATTACGTCGGTCACACACGGCACGAGTAATGGAGTAGGGTTGGCAAAAAAAATCAATTACATATTAAAAATCCATTTGCAAAAAAAAAGAGCGTGTGTGCACACGTGTCAGAAGTGAAACTTCTTTATCAAGATTCAAAGATACCGAAATCGTCGCCTTACTCCATGACGGGACGATATTGCTATGACATGAACTTGAAACTTTATTCTCAACGCGCCTAAAGAAGTTTCACTTCAAAAAATAACAGGTACAGGTGTAAAATAATAATTAATAACTGAGAATTTTAGTCTGAAAATGTGAACTTACATAAATTTGTATGACGCGAACTCACAAGATTCTTTTTATCCCGCATTAAAAGTATAAAATAAGACTTTTATGTTTTAATGTTACATATTATATGGTTGGAGTCAACTAGCTAACATAGGAGACGGTTTCTTCAGTGGCAATGATAATAGATTATTGATACTTACATGAAATAAAATACCATATTTACGCGTGCTTTAATTCGATACTCTCACAAAACTGGTATTTATAAATTGAGTAAATACATAATAAAAAATGAAATAAACAAAACATTAATCAAGGTGAACGACACAAGTTGTTTTGATTCGGTTATGAGCTCATTCGAAATAAGGATGACATAATAGTGCATCATGATGAAGCGTAAACATTACTTAATGTTAAATACTCTATTTATTGCATAATTTACTTCTTGCATTTGGAAGAAGGTAAATAATCTTTTAAACGTGTATCTAATTAGTTGGATTAATGTAATCCCATTTTGATATTATAGACGATATATTTCCAAGTCATTTATTTCTATTCATATGGTCATTTACGATTATTTCAAGATGGATAAAAATGACAGCGTGTGTGCCGAGCACACGTGTCAGAAGTGGAACTTCTTTGGAAAGTTTCAAAGATACCAATAATCGTCGCCATACTCCATGACGTGACGGTATTGCCATTATTTTAAAGCGCCAGTTTCACTTCAAAACAGTAAAAATAATAAGTTATTTTTATAAAAAAAAAGAAACTTTTTTTTCTAACGCTACAATCCAATATCCACAAGCAGAACAAAATTACTAGTATTACAATCACGGGCAAAGTCAAGACCTCTCACCCGGTCAGCTGTAACGGTACGTTCGTTTGTATGTTACGCGTCACCTCGGGAAGTGCTGTGTAGAGTTTGTTTATAATTTGTGTGTGGATAGATTTGAGTTTATTAGGTTATGATCTATGTTCTGATTTCGTTATATGTCTTCTTCTTTATAATAAAAATTAATCGTCGAAATTGTTGCTATTAGCGCAAAACTCGAGAACGGCTGAACCGATTTCATTAATTTTTTTTTTATACTTCTCCTTGAAATTAGAGGATGGTTTTATTGAGAGAAAACTTAAACATGTACCACGGTCGAAGCCGGGGCGGACCGTAGTTTATGTTATGAATTACATTTTCATGTTGTCATTATAAGTTTAAATAACTGATAAATAAGATAATTTTATTACTTTATTTAAGCACCTATAAGAGTTATTTATTTTTATTGAACGTATTCGCTAAAAATTCAAATGAATAAATTACCAAAATATTACTATGAAAATTTTGTATTCGAATTTGACATAGAATCCAAAAAGTGAGTTGGAAAACCTTAACCACCTTTACGCAGTCGGTAACAAGGTAAAATAGTAATTGAAAGATTCCTAGAGACTGTCATGTGACCTTATGTCTATCATATTCACGACCTCCAGGTTCATTGACCCACATCTAAGTGTATGATATTTATTTAATTTTTATTGTGTTTCGACCAATTTTAACATGTCAAGGGGATTCTTAATTATGAGCTGATAAAACTAATTGCAAGGCTTGTGTGAGACTTTAAATCTATGAATATTGTATTAAAAGCTGAATATTTTATTTTATTTTGTTCGTCTGTCTGTGTGATTTGACACACTAAACGTATGGATTTAGTTAAAACCTATTTAACCCTTAAAGTCACTTCGTATATAATACTATACATCATACTTTCAAAAATTCTACTAGATTTATTTATGGTTGTAGAATCCGTTTTTTGAGCAATTTGATATTTTTGAACGTTTCTTCAACTGTCAATAACTAAAAACTGTGGCTTTCAATGTCAATTTCGAATAATTGGTGAAAAATAACCGACATGATGCGTCCGCCAGTTTCTTCCAAGGTAAGATTTACCTAAAAATTAAAAATGTTTTGAACGCTATTTATGGGTGTTTGTTGAAAAGTATGGCTTGCCAAAGTGTTATTCTAAAGGTTTATTGCATAAATAAAGGGCTGTGCACGGTATTATGCATTTTTTTTAACGTTTTCTTTCTATGTATAGCATACTATACATCGCTACCATAGCACAGATCTAACATTTTTTTGTTATGTATAGAATAATATACACTGCTACTGAAGAGACGACAATGTATATTATATTTATATGTAAATTTATACGTAAAATCAAAAATTATACGCACTGTATTTTATTTATTTTACATCGGTTTTATTGTTTATGGTTGTGGTTTGCATGACTGCTATTTTTGCTTTGTTTTAGACTGCTTCCAATGAAAGGACCAAACGAATTTTAGCGTTAGTCCCCGCAAGAGATGCTGGGTCAGATGCTAGCGATGGATCCAGTAGTGACGACGAATGTAAAACTCCGCAAAGCTCACCTGCGCCTTCATTAGATGCTTCATTTGAGAGACTCAACATTTGTGAAAGTTCTGATCACACAGACTTTACCGATAACGAAATTGACCGAGAGGATAGAATCTTCCGTTTTAGTTCAAGATCAATTTCAAGCTCCTCTTACGCCGGTCCTTGATGAAGACGTGTTTCCAAGTCCCTCCCAATGTAATTATGAAGCTTGGGAATTCCCCCGAATACGGGCTTGGGAACCATACGACAGAATAGATTGAAAGATGCTACTGGCAAACTACTTACAGATAAGACCCTGAAAAAAAAAAGGAAGAGGAGCATTCAGCCAAGTAGATTGCAACAAAAACAAACTCAGTATAGTAAGTGGTTCTTACGTAGATGCGCACACATTATAAAAAATTAAAAGGTTCAGTAAAGAGTCTAAAACTCGAGTAGATGTCACCTGTCCACAAGTAGTAAAGCACTACAACCGCCATATGGGTGGAGTCAACTTAGCGGATATGTTGATAGCACTCTATCGCACTGGCATCAAATCCCACCGTTGGTATATGAACATCTTTTCCCAACTTTTAGATATATGCATAAATAACGGGTGGTTATTGCGTCGTAGACACGACAAAATGGGGAATGTCATGAGGAAGAAAGACCATTTGAAAAAATTTAGGTATGAAGTTTTTATGGGACTGTTGAAGAGAGATAGAGAAGTTGCTGTAAGAAATGTAGAATCTGTATCGGAGAAAAATAAAATAAAGAAACCGGTAGCCGAGAGGCCTAGTGACCAAGTACGATATGACAAATTTGATCACTGGCCACAGCTGACCGGTTATCAGCGGTGAAATACTGTAAAATTGGTCAAGCCAGTACTATGTGCACAAAATGCAAAGTACATTTGTGCTATGTTAAAAATAGGAACTGTTTTTTGGCTTATCATACGAAACAATAAAAAGCACAATGTCTAGTATACTATACATTGTCAAAAATAGTCAGTTTGTACTAGGAGTAGCATTGTATGGTATTCTATACATATGATTTTTCCAAAAATACAATATTGTAATTTTTTTTATTGTCATAACTATGTCTTTTTTATAAGTAATAAACAAATTAAACTCATATTTTTTGGTTTTATTCACATCATATACCTTGCGACTTTAAGGGTTAAATAACAATATAGTTTATTTATAAATTCTATTAAACTGGCTTTTCTAACTGGAATAGAAAAATAATCATCGCCTTGGCAAAGTCGTTAACGATTCCTTCAAGATACCTGATGGAGATTACCTAAACAAAAAACTAGATTTTACAGAACAAATATTATCAGCCAATTTTTCGTAAATAAAATAGACGAAATTATTCTAACCCCATACAAAAAGCGATATTTATTTATTTATTTATTTATTTATATAGATACAGGGTATCTTAAGAAGAATTTTCATAAAATTTACAACCAGCTCCCCGACTATAATTTAAAGAATTTACTCTTTGACCCCGTGTCATCGCTGACGCAACGCAACAATCATCCGATGCGTTAGAATTACGCAAGTGACAATTGACAATTTTGCAACTGTGAAGATGAATACTAAATGCCCTTGGTTTGTCTGTGAATTATAAATGGATTTTACTCCGAGAGCCCGCTGGTAATTTTGTTGAGTATTAAATTTTATGGGAATTTAAACGTCAGTTTTAGTGATGATTGGTGGAATTCATTAATGGTTAGATACATAACTGTCTATGGATTCGAATTGAGATATTATGTATCTACAATATTATTGCAATAGGGCAAAAATTAATTGTTAATTTTCTATGGTTTTTTGGATTTTCTCAAAATCCATTTATCACTTTTTATTCATATAATTTATGTACCTTATAATATCCCTAAAGAGAAAAAACGGTTATGTAGTAAAAGTCTTATTTTTAGGTTCCAAACAACAATATTCGAGAAATTTCCAGCAGTGTCAGAAATCAATATAATATAAAACACGTACTGTATGTTTATCCGACATAGACCGAGAGTCGGCGACATTAACGACTTCAACATAGACAATACTTTAGTTTATGGCGTCGTAAAAAGTGCCTTCAAATGGGATTGTGTGGGATAGTGGGATGGTGGGATTTGTTATTTTAAGATAGGAATTATGTATAATGTGGAATAAAATATGCAGTACATTTTATTATATCTTTAGGAAAATAAGGAGGTTTAGGTTAGAGATATTGATATATCTGTCATTGTTTTATTAATCAAAATACTGTTAAAACATTTCTAATAAATATTTAATTAATGAGATTAATTTAATATCAATATCGACAAAAAACATTTTTCAGTTATATTTTCATGTACAAACTTAAACCAAATATAATTTAGAATTCAGCTTCGCATTTTTCTCAAAAATCAGTTTAGAAAGCATATACCTAATTATGCTTTGTAAAATGTGTTTTACAAAATTAAAATGCAACAACGTTTTATATTAACAAACAATCAAACTTGCATACAAATAGAACAAAAAAAATATACACTATGGTATAATTATGATGTTCCTTCCAAACGGTACTTACCATAATAGCCGGTTCGATTCTCGGCCAAGAGAAAGATATGATCTCAAATATGGTATAATATTGGTAGTATACCGTACTTTATGACCATTTACGTTATTAATGGGAAAATTTATGAGTGTGTTTATGTCAAAATGGTTAGATTGGGATGAGATTTTATTTGGAGATAGGTTATGGATGTATTTGTACTGGTTTTGACGACTATTTCGAAATATAGAGTTACTTTAAATACTTGGTTATTTTAATTTGTTAGACATTTATATATTTTTAAGGGCCTATTTTTCAATGCTTGGATAAAACTTATCAGTTCAATAAAGTATTACACGATAATATTAAAATGTCACGTAGGTAAACTGTCAAATACGGGCAATTAGAATACGTTTATAAAATGGTATTTTTATACATTATTCGACGAATAAGTTTTAACCAAGGATTGAAAAATCAGCCCTTAATAAAATATTTACTTAAGCAGAACCTACTCTTAAATATCCTTTTAAAAATAATCTTCGATAAAAAGTCTACAGGAAGAATTATTTTGATAAGTAATCTAAATAAATTTAACCAATCAGGGTCAATAGTAGAAGTAGGTTTTACACCTAAACTGCTAAACATAATTCGATGCATCGCACAAAACATAGAGACAAAATTAATTAAACTCAATGACTGCAGATTCCTCTTTCTAAGGTCAGGTCATACCCGCTAGCTACAACGGTTACAGGCATGCACGCGGCCATACATACAATTTTGTGTGCCATTGTGGTATATGATTACTCAGACATTTACTAGTAATTTGCTGTTTCTAGTAATAGTTTAGAAGAATCAAAAGAAACTTCACTACGTAGTACAAAACAAAGTCGCTTTTCTGTCTCTATGTATGTTTAAATCTTTAAAACTACGCCACAGATATTGATGAGGTTTTTTTAATAGATAGAGTGATTAAAGAGGAAGATTTTAGTATATCATGTATGACGTTTTAAACACAGTGGGCGAAGGCGAAGCCACGGGCGGAAAGCTAGTTTGTTAT
>CAJQZN010023202.1:0-17524 GCA_907164685.1 Colias eurytheme | reverse complement strand
GTGGTCTCCATTCGAGAACCTTTCTGCCCCAACGGCCATCGGTTCTATATAAAATAATATACATAGGTATATGTATTTTTTTTAAATTAAGCTCTACTCTACAAAAGCCAAAATTTTTAAATTACGGTTCAACCTGCATTTTATCTATATTTTATTCAAGGCTTTCAATGCAGATAAAAAATACGCAAGAATCTAAGACCCATAGATTAAAATATATATTACAATACAATTACCTATCTAAGGTCGAGGGAGCACGCTTGGGGTAAGGCGGGGAGGCATGACGTCACCGGGTAAAATACTACCGCAACGATTATTGGGATATGGCGTATGCTGTAATATGGTAGATTTACAGAACATTTGAGTGTTTTCCTTAGTTGTGTGTTAATTCCTGGTATGCCAATTACATCTCCTTATCTTAAAATATATTTTTGGATGACGTATTTATTTAATGATTTGCCAACTTTATTGTTTTTATATTGATTTTAAGCTAATTGTAATTATTTGTTTGTTGCAGATTGGTGCAGGCCGCCTGGATAACACCAGCCTGCTGTCGGCGCCTTGCAGCTGAAACCGACAACTAAACCAAACAATAACCACGAAATCGACAAACCAAAGCCTCCAGTCATATCTTTCGTTTCAAAATTTTAATATAAGCACTATTTTTTAACCTTTTAAAATTACGCGCATAGTATACGCTAACTCCCAAACAGTACAAATTAATTTAAGTCTGAAGTGATCGGTATTTACAATAAAAAGCCTTGAAGAATTTTTAAGAGAATCTATCAACGACCAGTATTTAAACGTTCCAAAATAAAAAAATCGTTAAACGAGTGCACAAAATATTTTATCGATAGTTAAAAATTGTATCGCAACGATTCCTCGAGTGTTTTCTAAATCAGCCAAAGATTTTATAAGCCTGTAGTTATAAGACTTAAGTTAACTGCCTCTCGTTAAGGACCTTTACATTATTTATTTCCTAGTGAGAAAATCAAGATATTGTGATTAGTGTAGTGTCAACCGGTGTGCCGTATAATCGTAACGTAAGTGCTATTTAGTAGATATATTCGCGGACAAAACGAAGCCAGATCAAAAGTACAAATTATCAAGTTCCAGTGCAGTTCCGAGTGTTCATAACGTTTATAGACTTAGTAGAGCTTATTTTTGTAAGAGATTGAAGTAGCAGACGCAATGAAGTTGCGTCGAGGTAACACGTCATGAGCGAAGCGCTCAGGAGCGAGGCGGGCGCGGATAGCGCGCACCTACCGCCCTTCTCGACGTTCGGCGACATGGCGGAGAACGAGCAACGCATCCTCACCGCCGACACGCGGCTCCTCGACCCCGCGTGGGAGTACTACGAGCGGACTGGCGACACGGTGTCCGTGATCGCCAGCCAGCCGCAATACCGGCCCTGGGAGTCCATGCCCCTCTCGGTCAACTCGAAGGACGCGATACTACGAGCCGGCTTCTCCGCACCCCTGGAGTACCAATCAGTCACGCTGCAACCTATACCAAATAAGCTACCGTCCTTCCAAAGCCAGTTCCAAACATTTCCAGAGACCACAGTCATTCCTGAAACGGGGTTACCAAGCGTGACACCCGTACCCGTCACATCGAGCCCTACGCCAAGCGCGAGCCCTAGTCAGTTAACCCAGCTCACGCAGCTCACTACGCCGTCATCTCCAGCGCACTTGACCACGTTAGCGCAAGTCACGCCTTTATCTACCACGTTGACGACATTATCACCCGTGAACGCAACGACATTCCACACCCTAACAGCGGTTAACGCTAGGAGTTATCCGATCGTTCCGGCGCCTATACAAGCCAGAGAATTAGCACCCACTCAAACCTACATCGACGATCGGCACATACAGCTTTATCAACCAAATATTGCGACAATAAACGCTTTTCCAACTCAAAATGGAATTTTACATCAAAATGGGACCCTACTTCAGCAGAATGGTAGCATAATACACAACATTCAAAGTCCCACAGTAGTTCACGTGCTAAAAAATGAACCATTTGACGTTAAATCATTACAAGACAAATATACGCCAAATGGATTGCACCACAGTAATTTCCAGAACCCAATGTTATTAGACAACGGCTATGAAAAGAAAAGCAATGGTTTTATTAGTGCATCATCGCCCACACGATCAGACTTCAGAAAGAAGGAGAGGCGGAAAATGCGAGCAAATAGTTCGGAATCAGATGGGTCTAATATGGAAGTCGGGTCAGAAAGTAGTGGTCAAGTTGCGGCGGTATCTTCAACAGCAGGCTTTAAATCGCCAATGCATGGAGCTCCGCCGATGGCTACTGGACCAATGGATCTCGACGACATATCCAGTGAAAAACAGGTGAGTTTTTACAATTAATTTAACATTATTAGTCTTCATTTATTTCTTTAGCTCTTTGTCTTTATTCCCTTGATAGAATAACAATGTCTAAATCAAAGCATCTCTCGTAAAATTCAATTTTGCTCAATCAAGCATCGCTGATGATGCTCTTTGATCTTGCACGCATACAATTAGTTATACGGAGTAAACTGTGTGAGTCATCGACAAATAAACTATGCACGATATAGAACAAGTTCAAACGCGTAGACAATAAAATCAAAAACGACAACTAATCTGTTCTCTGAGAACTGCCGAATAGCGTAAACAAGACGCGAGGGAACTGCGAAAAGCTGACTGAATATTCGACGAAAGATATGAGAATTCCCTGAATTTCATCTGACTACACGGTACCATTGTAAGTGTACATCCTACGGATCCCGAAAAAGAGAAAGTTTGCCAGTAATTCCACCTTTTATTATTCGGCGAGCACTTTTTATTCTTAGTCTCGAGTTTCCAAATGGCCAAAGTCTCTGTCTTCGCGGCTATAAATTTAATAGTTAGCCGATTCGCCTGCTCCTCCAATAAATTAACTTCCTCTCTCGTTTAAAACACAAATTAAAGTCGGGCGATTTACGCGTGTCCTGCTTAGAAAATTTTATGAGTTTCATTTAAATTTAACGGCAAATGCAATTAGGCGGCCGTTTTGTGAAGCCTTGGGCACTAGTGAGTGCTAAGGTTTAATTTTATAGTCTCGGTATTGCTCGTAGAGTCCATCGTTTTTTCGCGCCGGCTAATGCTACTTCGCTGGAGGAACTTTAAATTGCCTTTAGCAATTCTTTCATAATATTCCAAGCGCATACTTTCTCGTATTTTGCAATTTTTTAGCGAGATTTTCAAGAATTTCTGTGAGCGAGCGAGCAAGGAATTCATTGGGATAAAAACTTATCTAACTACTAGAAAAGGTCCAGACTTAAATAACATTCTTTCGTCATAAATGTCAACGTATCCTAGTCTAATAACGAACACCTTGGCTCGGGCGCAGCTGCCCACAGTACGACTAATTATTTATTATTAGTTATAACATTGAATGTTTTACTCAATTCTGCTTAGAATATCTTAACAACCTCGCCCATATAAGTGTGCGCTTAAATTTATTGTATCTTATTAATATGTAATTTGCATTGGACGTAAATAACAATATAAATATAGACAATTGCTTATGAATTGTAGTACGTAAATTCAAAATTATTATCTACACTAATATTATACTGGACTGATTTTGATGAAATTTGACACAGATAATCTTTAGACCCTGAGAAAGAACATAGGCTACCTTTTATTGCGAAATATGTACCACGGGCGAAGCCGGGGCGGACCGCTAGTCAGATATAAATTAAAGCAAAAAGCAAACATGTAGTTATCTCAAGCAGAACATAAAATGTAGTTGAAAACAATCCAATAACAGAATCAAAGGAAGAAATCTCAAATCTTGTTTTGCAAGCTTTAAAATAAATAAAAAATGCGTACGAATATTGGAATCGATTATTACTTGTAAATATAGAGCTAATAGTAAAAACTAAAGGTGAACAACAACACGTGTCAAATTAATTTCTCAATCAAAGGATTCGTAGTAGTTAGAAAAAAACATTATTTTACGCACAAATATCAATGTTGTCAACGAAAAATTTCCAAACAATTATAACAAACAAAAAAGTACTTAGACGCGTTTATTAAAATGTACGTTATTCGCACGCGATTCAAGCAACAAAAACAGACTTAGATTATATCGCTTTTAGGAAAAATTTTACATTTAAATGTTTTCCTGTGAATCGTTTTCGGTTAAGTAATTGCATGGAATTAAAACTTGTCATTTGGACATGAATATTGAGATTTGAGACGTTAATTTATCTAAAGTAAAACATGATGTACCTTAATGTTATAAAAATGTGCTTATAAAAATCCTAAAGCTAAGTAAAGCTGAATTTTCTATCGTACAGAATTTCAAAATGAGAAACTAGTATCAATAGTAAAATTAATATTACGAATATACTATTATTCGATTCTAAAGATAAGAATGAAAACTAGATTAAAGAAGACAATAAATTGTTTAATCAATACGATCAACTAAACATATAGCAATTCCATTCCACCGTCTTCTAGCCATAATAGATCCACGCTATGATAATCTATAGTGCTCTAGAATAAAGGCCATTTTCGTGTGAAATATTTTCCAGACAAACTTACCAACTCATTATACGAATGACTCAAACAGGGGAAATCCATTCGGAAAGTTTCCTAGAAACAAAGAACGAAACAAGGAAAGCGGAAGCCTACGAAATTATTTTTACAGATTTATTGCTTGCTCTTTAAGAAAATATACACTAATAAATATAAACCTTAATGATACTGGTATGTTTTGTTGGTGAAACCTTAATGAAATTATCTTGCTGGTATAAGTAAAACACTTCTAACAAAGTTGATTCCAACGGAAAAGCAAAAACAACACATAAAACTCGTGTATTCAAATAATATTTTTAGACATTCAAATCGTTACTTTACTCTCCTACTTTACCCTGTAAAAATCATTCAAAATATAACAACCGTAAGGTTTTTAAAGGATTTTTTTAGGTTTGCCTAAACGTTCCTAAACCTTTGAATTTGACATGTTTTCAATAGTGAAAACAAGAAAAATATAATAATAATAATTTGCTTATAGAAAACTCTAATTTACTGTGAAAGTTATTAAGCTCTAATTAAAATAATTTATAACATATAAAAATTTAACATCATTATAAAATTAACATTATTTACAATTTAATAAAAAATAACATCTGTACAATTAATGCATTTAGAAACGTACTTAATTATAAATTGAGACAATCTATTGGTTGTGAAACATCTGCCAAACCGGGTCCGCCATTAGACATAAATAATGCTAGTCAGCCTTTATTTATCTAACTATCTATTAACATTATAGAGTAATGATAATATAATAGTTTATCTATTAGTATGACTATTATTTGTGAGTATATTTATGTGTTGGTTACTTGCATTAATGCCTCCGGCTAATAGATAGCAAGAGACTTGGATAAAAGCTCGTATGCTACCCCAGGCGATAGTCATTAGCGAAGCAAGTTTCAGTCATATAGGTAGATTCGATAGGTAATGCGATAAAGATTAGATACATTCACAGTTATACATACACAATTTAGAAGAAATTGGTAAATATAAACATCACCTGTCTGTAAAATGCAAAATGCAATTTTAATACAGGCTTCACATAGAGAAAAAAGTATCACATTCGATTAAAAAGAGCAAAGCCAAATATGTACTAGTAACACACGATTTATCTCTGGACTTCCGTTAGTAGTTACTTCTATAGAACCTTTCAAACGTAAGTTCATTAATCATTATCATATAGATATAGGAAACACTATAAATTGACAATATTGTTGAACCAACACATAGCCTGTGTTGTTGCTAAACTATAAATAAGACCTTAAACAGGAACCGTCTGCAAGTAATACATAACACTTCAACATTCTATCGAAATTTAATGTTCGTGAAATACGTTATCAACCGTTCCACAGTTGGTTCAAACGTCAGCTGTTACAATCGACTCATCTTGATAAGGAACTGTAGCAGGCATGAATAAAATTGCACATTGTTATGTATCGCTTTCCAGATGGCGTATTTATGGTTTAATTCGGTCTTGAAACAATGGTATTATAAAATTTGTTTGTATTATGGGTAATAAGATGCTATCTTATCTTGTAATCGTTTATGAATAAGGTTTGATTCATATAAAGTGTGTAAATTTTGCGGATATAAATGCACGTATAATTAAAGAAATACTACAGCAAAAAGTTTCGATTCAATATCTTGAATACGTGGCACAACTAAAATTTTACCGATACCACCCGTGGTCATTCTCCTTTTCATTCCTGAAGTTTGGTTTTTCATGTCTAATATAACCTATTACCTCTTCAATCGGCAAGTCGTATTCTAAAAATAAATAAAGTCTAGTTTGTATTGCTTACAATAAAACATTATAAAAAAATTAAATAATACTGAGAGATTGATTAAAACGACATTTAAATGAGCATTTTATTAATTAAATTTTTGTTTAAAGTGTGACGTTAATAGTTTTAAAATGATACTTTTAAAGTAAATAAAAATACCCAAGAGACAAATTAGTATGAATAATAAGTGCTTATATTATTATCTGTTAAACTTGAGGCCATCTTTGTAAGCCGTCCACGCACTAATAGTTAACACGCGACTTCATTTAATTTATGCGCTTTGAATTCGATTTTAATGAAGATAACGTGTAATTATCAGGCGGGCGTGATGAAGTTTTAATTAAATTGACTATTAATAGAGATAACTATTTTATCCATTGATAAAAATATGCTAAATTTATCGTGAAAATTATAATGAATCTTACAGCACTAGGAGATCGTTGCATAGTTTATTTGTCGGACTTTTAAAAGAACACGAATGTATAGAATTACAAACAAATTAACTCAATTTTAGTGCTTCCCGTCACAGACTAAAAAGAAGAGGAAACGTTGCGGCGAGTGTATAGGCTGCCAAAGAAAAGACAACTGTGGCGACTGTGCGCCGTGTCGCAACGATAAATCGCATCAGATTTGCAAGCAGCGGAGATGCGAAAAATTGACCGAAAAGAAGGTGAGTGAGCATCTTTATTTTATGTTTTTTTTTTATCTGTTTTTATTTGTCACTGGCTGGTATAAAAAAAATAATAAAAGAATATATAAATACAGATTAGCATAGGTATACTCTAGATTTTTTAAAGTAGGTAGTAGGTACACGAGCTAATTTTTTTTTCACGTATGAATTTTTATAAAAGTAGGGAAAGATAAAGATCAAACGATAAAGTAAACTCAAAATATAACTCATGCTAAATATATAAAAAATATAGTTAACAGATAGACAAATGACACATTTCCAAACGTTTTCGCTCTTGTCTGAACCGCGTGCGCTCTTGAAATTCAAGTTTGAGCTCACAAAACCTTGAATTCTTGATTCATTGAAAGAAATGCTTATCAATTTACATAAGTACATACTACATATCATACGTTACGTTTTACGTGAATTTGAAAAATCGCTGAAAAAACCTTTGAATCGATTTGTGAATGACGCAAACACTTGTATGACTTATTTACGAGGCGTCATTTGCATTAATTTATTCGTCTGCATAGATTACCGCCATCTTGTCGACGCGACGGTTTCGCGGGCATTGTGAAATGGCCGCGGAAGTTATGTATCACCGTCAAAATGTTAACTAAAGAGTGTCGTATTTAAAGTCGTGAAAATGCCATTTATATGACATCAGAGTTATGTTTGATATGTATTCCATGTACTCCTTGTGATCAGTTTTGTAAACATTATATTTAAATGAGGACTACATAAAATGCGAATTGACGTGAGTGCATCAAGAAGTTATAAACATGCTTAGTGACAACTCTGAAATCCAAATTTTGAGAAATGTAATTTGAGGGCAAAGCAGGACTTAGATATAGTCTATAGAGGATAGAGAGAGAGTCTGAATAATGAATTACAACCCTTTAATATTTTATTGATCGATTGATTATGTACATAATATCAATGAATCTAAATTATTTTTTTCTAAGATGCGATAAGTACCTAATAAAATTGCTTCATGTACCTAATAAAATATTACTATATTTTTTATCAAAATAAAGTGTGTTCTATAACGTACTTTGTTCTAATTCAGACATATTCAAGCTTTATACAATCGCTGTATCCATAAAATGCAAATTTCATATTTGAAATAAATTCATGACCTTTAATGGTGGTATAAAAAAGATGTGCAGTAACTTATAGCGCATTACGAATGCTATTAAAGTTGTTTGTCTTTAAAAATTGTGGAAATATGTTGCATAATCATTGTTTTAGATTCATAATATTTTATACTAGCCTATAAAAATATCTATTTCTTCTTATAATATATTCACATAAACTTGCAAAATAATTTATACGATGCATTCGGTTTAAATTAAAAAATACGAAAATTGTATTTTTAAACGGTTCACAGTTTTAATGTTTTAACTGAATTCATGAAAAATAAAGTAGCTTTTGAGTTGTTAACCTAAAAGTTCCTATTAAACAATGAAAATCAAAACGATAAAAATAGCAAAATGTAATCAATAGGAACAATTATTTATATCTAACTCGTAACAACATAAAGTTTTACAAGGAGTGAAGTGAGAACCTACTTGACTTAATTTACGATTATAAGTTAAGGGCTGCGAAGTAACTTAGCAAATTAGTTTTAAAACAACCACCGTAAAGTAACGGGAAGGGAACATTTCGGTGTTTAAACTTGATCAGTGTTAAAGCCTTACGAATCGAGCTGTATTTTTTTGCGTCGCTAATTTAGAGGCTCACACATTCTGCTAGAAGCAAGAAATTGATTTTACTTTATTTTGTATCAATTTATTGTATAGACTACCTATAGAGTGTACATTGATATAATTAAAATAGGGAGCTCAAAGCACTAAAATTAGATTATGTCAGCAGTTTTATGCAAAAGTTTTAGTTTTCAGTGTGTCTCTAAATCGATTATATAGATTATTAGCGGTCCGCCCCGGCTTCGCCCGTGGTACATGTTTACGTTTTCTCTACATAAGAACCATCCTCGTACTTCAAGGAATATAATAAAAAAAGAATTATCGAAATCGGTTCAGCCGTTCTCGAGTTATGCGCTTACCAACACATTTTGCGATTCATTTTTATATATATATAAGATTAGATATAGAAAGCATTCAATCAAAAGGTAAAAAAATGAGGTGTGTAAATTACAATTTACGTATTTTTCTGTGTTGTATTATTTACAGTTTATCGGAAACTCGTACAGTGTAAATTTGGGTGTAGGATTTTTTAAATTTACAAAACATACGGTCCGTCCATTGGAGCACCCAAAGAAATTTCATAGATCAGCTGTTCGCGAAAAAACGCTTTTAACTGTACTCGTGTCAAACAAGGTTCTACTTTTTGGGTCTATTTCAACCTTTGTGCTTCATATGTCGCCGGTCATATTATCTCGAGCGCACGCGCCGCGCAATGTGCGACGCAGCTGCGTAGCGCTCCAATCATAGGCGGGCACACCTCTAGCCTATCAGCTAACGTATCTGATTGTATCCATTGTCGGTTAAAGGTGTTTTTTTATCATGTAGCAGCTGTTCGCTGATCGTCTTCGGCTTTCAGATTTTGTGGATTTTAAACTGAAGCTTTTTTATTTATTTGTTCAGGATTGTTGTCAGTAGTATATCGTTGAAATGGCTTGGATCTGTTATTGTCGTTGAAAAACGTCTAATTTAACCAATTAATTGATATAGTAATCCTAAACAGCAACAAAGTTTAGAAATTAAAGACTTTTTAAAGGATTTTAAACGCGATTTATTCATTATATTATTTTCCCGACGGTTCGAACACTTTACAGCGAGCGCGGCGTGGTCACGGGGACACCTCCCCACGCTCTCTGTAAAGCTCGTTAAAAGTCTTTAATTTCTAAATGTATAATACTCGATACAATGTAGGTAGGTACTGAATATAATTATGTTGATTTGAATGAAAAATAAAAACACCTTTAGAAAATATGAGAAAGCATTTTGAATTATACAATTGCAATTGTTACAAACAAATAATATAGTCTCGTGCCAAAATACTAAAACAATTGTATTTTCACAGCGCACAATAAACATTAAAGAGAAACTTCTGATAAATCTCCATAGCTTTTATCGCGGATTTTAATGGCTTTTTTGTTTCGTGGATTATTCATACACTTGCTGTAATCGGCGAAATTTTTGCCGAATTAATATCACAGAATATCGTCGCGACGACTTCAAATTAAACACGATTTATGACAATCTGTAATTTTATTTTATATTTGCTTTTGTCCATTGTAACTACTTTAGTATTTATGGGAATAATATTGTTAGAACAATAACAAGATGATTTACGTTCGTTAATAGCGTCTATAAGAAGCTAGATTTACTACAATTTAGTACTTCTATTACATTATACGTCTTCTCCGAATGCTTTATAACTGAAAAACAAATGCCAATTACACAAATGTTTTGTTATTACTGATTTATGCGTTTACTTTGTGTTGTAGCACAGATTAAATATGTTTATCGTGGATATAAAAGATAAAATATTATGAGATAATGTTTATGGGGATTATTAAAATATGTGTTTTTATTCCTTCATTTTAAGTTCTTAACAAAAGCATTAAATGTAAGTCTAATAGTGTATTAACAGCTGAATTTTAAGAGTTATTTCAAACGTAGTTTTCATAAAATCCCTTTAACTAACAAACATGAATGAACCTAGCGATGTCACTCAAGTAAACAAACACGGAAAGCGTGCACAGATAAAAAAGGCACTAGCAAAAAAATAGCAACAAATCTGCAAAAACCTGAAGTGGGGGACGGTGCCACGTGCTGTCCACCTACGGCGATTATAACGGTGTACTTTTTTCTTTTTTCGGCACGCCCCAAGAATGATTCACAGCTCCGCAGATGTAGCTTTTTGTGCTATCAGCTGATGTAACGGACAGCTTAATGATGCATCTTGCATCGAACAAATACATGTTACACTAATCATTGCGTAATTTACTTTTTTTCTTGTAGTTAAGGCTCTTGCGGCGTACTTTGTAATGTTATTTTTCGATTACCTTTTTAAGATTTTGTACTTATTCAAATAATGTTTTTGGTAATTATAATTTAATTTAAAAGTAATCTGTTCATTTCACTGATAAACATTATGTTAATATAATCAAGGTGTTTACGCACGTACGTCAGGTTGAAATTGTCTATGCCCCATTGATTTCAAAACATGAAGAAAATTAACAGATACCCTCTCTCTTCATGTTGGGGTGAAATAATTATTTAACAAGGTTAAACTTACAGTAGATATCCCTTAACAATATCCCATCCCCTATAGACCAGATTTTGAGAATTAGGTACTTTTTATCTACTTAATATAAGTATACGTCATTATATTTATATTATTAAATATAATGGTTAAGAATTCAGTTCCCAAATATAAAAAAACTCCGTATATTTACTACAAGATATTTAAAAACTATTAATTTAACAAAGCATGAAGCTTTAAAAAAAGTTGCTTCAAGATGGCGGCTGTATAAACATGCATGCATAAAGGAGCTTTTGTCGCTTGATAATAAAATTCTAAATACGAGAATTAAATCTGCGCTCAATGACGGCGGACAAAAAATCAACATTGGGCCGGTATGAACTGGTTTCAGAATAATATCATGTACCCGCATTTCACCTTTTTCTATTGCTTAAAATAATTATCAAGTTAACAATACAATAACGTCACTCTTTTGTAACTAGAGACGCTTATCAAGAAAATAATATAAAAAAATTGACTCCGTTCATCTGTATGTTCATTCTGTACCAAGGGAAATAATTTACTCGCGAAAGCTCAACTTCATCGGACAACAAATCAATACTTTTTCCTAGCAAGACCCTAACGCACGCAACTAATTCAACTGCCTAGAACTTGTATAGATGTATGTAGTCAACATCCAAACAGATACGCACACATACACGCACACCAATCGCGCTCTAGTTCCACATTACACGAGAACTTGCGCCTGTGTGCGTGAATGCGTGAGGGGTGCGTTGATGCACCCTTACCATGCATCCAACAAAATACGATGCGTTTATTTATTATATTATACTATTTAATCTGCTTATGATTTCAAGTAAACTCGTACTCACTTTTGTAATTTTAAAAATGACCGCGCCGTTATCCCTTTAATAATTTTCGAATACAAAATTTTCAAAGTTAACCGTAATTATCGTTTGTGGTTTACGTTTTGTGACGTAGGGTGGTTGTTAGCAACATTTTTATTTTATTAAATTTATATGTTCGGGTAAACATGGGGTTCTCATTATGCGACGTGGTAAGTGGAACGTTCAGGAGCAATGCGGTGGTGAAATCGCACGTGCCCACGCATACGTACGCAGTTCCGCACCTCAGGCAAACTATTCTAATGCCAATGTGAAGTGCTTTTAACACATATTTAAAAATGTTTTTTCTTTAAAAGGGTTGGTAGGGAATGGCGAACGCATTAACGCTTGGATTTCTTGGAGCTTATACAAAGTTTTTAGATAGTTCTTCGTGCTCTTTAGGTTCAATAGATAGTGATGAGAATAGTTTTCACAGTGCCTGTTCCCCTCCTCTCGACCTTACTCTTTCTTCTCTATTTAGTGATTCACATAAAACCTTTAATGCTGTCCATTTTAATGCTCAGAGCATTCCGGCTCATTTCCCAGAAATGCTTGCATCATTTGTGTCAAGAAACATCCATGCTATCCTAGTATCCGAGTCATGGCTTAAACCTTCGCTCCCTACTCAAAACTATCTCCTTCCTGGCTTTCACCTTATCCGAAATGATCGCATTGGTAAAGGTGGGGGTGGTGTGGCAATTTATCTCCGTTCTCATATCTCCTATAATATTATACGCTGTTCCCCTCAACCTCCACCCAATAACGGTACCGAGCATCTCCTTATAGAAATCCTACTTTCCAATTCAAAAATCCTTCTCGGAGTCTTCTATAGTCCTTCCCTAACAGTTAACTATTTTTCCTCCTTAGAAATCCTTCTTGATGAATTGTCCCCACTTTACAGCCACCTTATCTTCATGGGTGATTTCAACACGTGCTTACGGAAAGGTGATAGCCGAAGTAGGAAACTACTGTCTCTCCTTCACTCACATAATCTTCACACACTTCCTCTTAACCCAACCCACTTCTTCCCCGGATGTTCCCCTTCCCTTCTTGATCTTATAATTGTTTCCTCTCCCAATTCCGTATCCAAGCACGGTCAGTGCTCTGCTGATGCTTTTTCCTTTCATGATCTTATTTACGTATCCTATAAACTCCGTCCTCCCAAATTTAAACCTTCCTCTGTACTGCTTCGTAATTTTGCCGGTATGGATACTGAGTTGCTTTTGGCTGATGCAAACGACACTGACTGGGAGACTGTTATAAATGCAGAATCCATCGACTTAAAAGTAAGCACTTTTAACCATTTAGTCACTGTGCTATATGACAAACATGCACCCCTTAAACTTGTCAAAAAGAAACATACGCCTGCGCCCTGGCTCACACCTGAAATCAAATCTCTTATGAATAGGAAAAATCGTGCAAAGGCTAAAATAAAGTCATCAAAAACGGATCAAGTGCGTGAAAAATATAGGAACATCCGTAATCGTTGCAACATACTGTGTAGAGATGCACAAAGACGCCATATCCATAACTCGGTCGAGAACGGCGACCCTTCTTCAATTTGGAAGTTTCTAAAATCCTTAGGAGTTGGTAAATCATCTTACGCTTGTTCACTTAATAACTTTAATATTGACGCTTTAAACGCTCATTTCTCATCATCTTCCAACCTTAATGTTTCTACTATACAACAGACACTTAATTCTCTTTCTACCACTTCAGCTCCTGTTTTTCCCCCGTTCTATTTTAAACGATGCACTGTAGGAGAAGTTAAGAAGACGATATTGTCCACTTCTTCGAACGCAGTCGGTGCTGACCTTGTAAGTCGTAATATGATCCTTCCTATCCTTGATATTATTGCTCCCGTCATTACCCACATCCTTAATTTCTCACTTACCTCTGGCAAATTTCCAAATGCTTGGAAAGATGCTCAGGTTATTCCTCTCCCTAAAAAATCTAATCCAAATTGTTTTTCCGATTTCCGTCCTATCTCTATATTACCTTTCCTTTCCAAGGTCCTCGAACGCATCATCCATGCTCAATTAAGTTCATATTTAAACACTCACAGCATACTTTCTCCTTTTCAATCCGGTTTCCGTCCTGGTCATAGCACGACTACTGCTCTCGTTAAGGTCACAGATGACATCCGTTCAGCTATGGACAATAAACAACTTACCATATTGTGTCTTCTCGACTTTAGTAACGCATTCAACACTGTTAATCATGACATTTTACTGGGTTTGTTACGCCTAATTAACTTCTCCCCTACAGTACTCGAATGGTTTCAAAATTACCTGGGTGATCGGCGGCAGCGTATCTTGTTGGATGGTAAACATTCTACTTGGTGTGCTGTTCCCGCTGGTGTACCACAGGGTGGCGTCTTATCACCTCTCCTATTCGCTATTTTCATAAATAATCTCTCCTCTCGTATAACTTCTCTCTACCATATGTTTGCTGACGACGTACAGATCTACCTTCACTCTACACCTAGTAATTTAAACGATTCTATTAACACTATAAACGCTGAACTTGCAACAATAGTAAAATGGTGCGATGAATTTGGACTTAAGATTAATCCTTCCAAAAGCCAAGTGATCGTTGTTGGAAGTCAGTATCTTATATCAGAGATTGACTGGGGAAGTCTGCCGAGTGTTAAAATTGGGTGCGAGGGTATTCCTTTCAGCAATCAAGTAAAGAATTTAGGTGTAATTATGGACCAAACGCTTTCTTGGTCGCAGCATCTCCAGCATATCAGTCGTAAATTATACGCTGCATCTCACTCCTTACGACGCCTCCGTAACTTTTTACCCATACCGACCAAAATTATGTTAGCACAGTCCCTTCTCCTTCCTATTCTTGACTATGCTGATGCTTGCTTTCTAGACTTAACATCTGAACAATTGGATAAACTTGAGCGACTTCAAAACTATTGTATTCGGTTTATCTACGGTCTCCGTAAATATGACCACGTTTCTCATTTTCGTAAGAAGCTCAAGTGGCTCCCGATCCGCCTTCGCCGGAATGTTCATTACCTGCAACTCCTGTATCGAATCCTCTTCAATCCCAAAACTCCTTCTTACCTAAAAGACCAGTTCCAATTCCTGCACTGCGATAACTATTCTCTGCGATCTGTGGACAGGTTAGTGCTGTCTATGCCTCCGCACCGCACACAGTTCTACGGTGGCTCTTTTTCCGTAAGGGCCACCAAATTATGGAACTCCCTGCCAGTTTGCATCCGACAAGCTCAAACGCTGTCCACCTTTGCGAAACAAATCCGAAACCACTACTTGAACCTAGCATTTAACTCGGATTAGTAAGATTTATTATTTTATGTATTTGTATTTGACTTTATTGTATTTATTTATTTTTAGCTAAACTACAGTATGAGTTTATGTATGTATTTATTATTTAAATATGTATTATATTATGTAATATTTTATATGTATGTATTTATTAGAAATCATATATAGCTAATGTGTGTTTATATTTACATATATTTATATATTATATATTTTATTTATTTATTTTTGTTTCTTTTTTGCACTTCTTACCTACCTCCTCTTTCACATTATTACTCCACACAGTAGGTTGCCTGGAAGAGATCACTCTTAAGTGATAAGGCCGCCTTCTGTGCTGGACTAGTTATAAGTTTTAATTTTAAGGATTTATTTGTATGCCAGCACATTAAAGTGTAAAATAAATAAATAAATAAATAAAGCTTGCTCGTCTTTTATTTTCCTGGTTTAATTGCGTGAATTTATAAAATTGTTTTGAGTTTAAAATTGCGTTAAAGTAATAATACTATACTATATAAAATATAATATGTTATCTACTAAATTATATACAACTTACAACGAAATAGCCTCATTGTCAGCATTTCTATATCAAATCTGTGACAGTTGATAAATGGTCTGATTTAATTTGTCCCTTAATTGCGTTCCAATTTTAAAAACGGAACGCAATAGAACCTTAACCTCATTCGACACGCAAAAGCTCAGTCGATAGCTATATTATAGTCTATGGTATAGTTTTAACTACGCGTTGTTCATAGTTCATTAGAGACCTCCCTAGCACGCGTCAGAAGCATGCAGCGTGAACACTCCCCTACGTCACAAGAATCTAATTCCGTACTATAACTAGACTTTATATACGGATTTTTTATGTACATGTGAGCACCATGTGAGCTATTATTTATGAATGGAAAAACGTTTAAAACAATATTTTTTGTGTTTTAATAATGATTCAAATCGTATTGTTTAGAAACGTTCAAATCATTGACTTAAATATACTAGTTAGAATAAAAATAAATTAAAAAATTAACGAAATGAAAAATCTCCGCTATGTTCCATCCCAGTACATAAATACGCCCATCCCATGCTTAAGCATTCTGTATAATCTGTATACATTTCCCGCCAAGAAACGTCAGTTATTTTTTCTCAAAGAGTTGTACATAGTGTATGTGCTTCGCTCCGCCCCGGTGGGGCGCGGTGAACGCGTAACCTACAAATGAGATCTGTAGCTGACCTGAGGCTGGAAATAGTGTGGACCTGCATTTTACTTTCAGTAACGCACTTTTAGTATTGCAAAATATACCTGCCGTCGGTTTATTTACTGTTCTTACCGATTATTTAATCATTATTAATCTTATCAGGTGTCTAATGGGAACTTTTAGATGTCTAAAATATAATTATATTTTAATGGATAAACATTAAACATTATTTTAGTTACAATGACAGTAATCTTAAAATAAAAGAACTCTTATATATCAATTTAAACATTGCCTTACAAGAACTGAAACATAAATTGAACGGTAACACAATTAGTAGTTTAAGTTTTCACAGACTTCACGGCAATTACGAGCTTTTAAATTTTCTTGAAAGCTTTGTAACAACTTCTACATTATTATTCTCAAATGCCAAAGTATAAAATACATGTTATTAATAAAGAAGGTACAATAATCGTAAACATACCTACACGCAGTTAATTAGATGAAAACTTAAAGAAAATATAAAACGGAATCTACACAAGGCCTACGTTTACATAGGGTACCTGAGGGGAAATCGCATAACCTACTGAACGCACTGCCTAGTTAACAAGAGGCTATGTAAATACATATTCTATGTGATAGTGCGTTATTTATATCGCACATATGTTCACTAAGAACCCTGTAAAGAAATCAAGGGAGCCTTGTCACGCCTTAGGGATGATGACAATGGTGTGTCGAGATAGAGATGTAATACTTATACAGTATGAGATACGAATGTATATCATTGTATTTGATGAAGTGATTTTTTGTATTAGCAACTTTAATTACAGATTGATCGCGAAAAGATAAAGAATTGTGGGAGGATTTAGGCGCGTATATTGCTTTAAAATATCAATTCC
>CAJQZN010023199.1:0-10657 GCA_907164685.1 Colias eurytheme | reverse complement strand
TAGGAGCTAAGTGTTCAGTCCGAAGTTTTGGGGCAAAAACAAAATGGTCATTTTGTGAATCAAGGTCATAGAACTCTTTTATGTGGGTCCATTTCGCAATACCTGGAATTAGAAAAAAGAGCCTTATAAGTATGTATGCATTTATGTACCAAAATAATTATATTTTAATCATTACATGCAGTCAGAAATATATATAATTTTTTCAAAATCAAAGCGAGCTAAGTCACGGTACAAGCATAGCTAGTTACTGCATAAAATGTATATAAATCACACAAACATACTTCACACATCACACATCCATACTAATAATATAATGCGAAAGTAACTCTATCCATCTGTCTGTTACTCAATCACGCCTTAACTACTGAACCAATTTGCATGAAATTTGGTATAGAGATATTTTAATACCCGAGAAAGGACGTAGCTACTTTTTACCCCTGGAAACAGGATAGGTTTTATCCCGGAAATCCCACGGGAACAGGAACTATGCAGGTTTTTCTTTGACTGCGCGGGCGAAGCTGCGGGTGGAAAGCTAGTACATAATATAATATACTAGGGGTCCACCCCCGCTTCGCCCGTGGTACATATTTTGCAATAAAAAGTAGCCTATGTTCTTTCTCAGGGTCTAAAGATTGTTTGTGCCAAATTTCATCAAAATCGGCCCAGTAGTTTATGAGCCTATTCATTACAATCAAACAAACAAACAAAGTTTTCCTTTTTATAATGTTAGTGTAGACAAACACTGATTATAAAATTAGCTTCTGCCCGTGGCATATTGATATTGATTACTTATGACATCCAAACTTTAGCATTTATTATATTGCATTGCGTTATTTACATGTGGGTAAAAGCCTGCTCCATCTGGCTCCATCTTTCTTTTCCATGTAAACCACAGACTGCGGCAATACCTAAATTATATTATTAGAAGAATTATGATTAGTGATTCTTACCTTCACCAACTTTTCCATCAGAACTGATATTGGTTTTAGATTTGATGTTGTATTTCATAAATAGTTAAATTTCTGAAGCATTTCAACAGATGAGGGGCATCAAAAAGTGTGACAACATTATGGTTGTAGATTTCAATTTGAGGATTTTCTGGAGTAGCTCCTAGTGTCCCTAGAGCTTTTCTATTTACTCCATCCATATCACATACTGTTGCTGAAACATTTATATTGACTTCGAAGCAGTGGTAGAGAACCTTAAAATATAAAATAATAATTAGCTCTGAAAACAGTGAAAATTTAAGAATATAAAAATAAAAGTTGCATTTAATTTATTTACCTCTTTGATCAAGACCGAAAGTCTGTCTGCAGTAACAGATGACCCAAATAAATAAAAAGCAACTGGTTGTTTAATTTGTTTACGGATACCACTCAACATGAAAACAAGAGCATAACATGCTACTTGAGATGATCTACCCTGTAATCCGTGATCCTGGTAGCCATCAATTAAATCATTTTTGTTATTGTATAATAAATGCTTCCTTATTGATATTTCATCAAATGACAAAATAAATTCATTGTCTTTTTGTTTCAGATTTTTTGAAACTTTTTTCAACATTTCAAATATTTTTTTATTTATTCCCACCTTTAAATCAAAAAGCTGCAGCAATTTTTTTAGAGATGATGGTGAGGGCAGTATTATTAATCTCCGTAGAAGATTATAACATGTTGGTGATCTTTTATATATTCTCAGGGCAGTAATTTTTTGCTCCTTTGTCCAACGTCGCCCTTTCTCTTTTCTCCGAAAATTTTTTATTTCTCCTTGTAAAATCAGTGCCAATGATGGAGTAATATATTTTGATAGAAGCTGTACATATTTATCTGTGTCTAAAGCTTTTAGAACCTCGTCATTCTTTAATTTGGTAATTGTATTTCTTAATTTGCATATTTTTTGCATAAATTTCCGACATTTTGTCATATAATATCTTTGTTTTGAGATTGTCTCATTAGGGTCAAATTCTTGGGGTAAATGTGATGAACCAGGCTTTGTGTCAACTTCTTCTTTAGAAAAGGAAGGACCAGGTGTTGGATCAACCCTTCTTTGTGAAGCAATATTTATAACAATATTTGTTTGTTCACAAAGAACGGACCTTGATGTACCAGGTGAAGCATCATCCTTATTGCTTAGAACAACATTTCCAGAGTCAGACAACCTGCTTACGGGATTCAGTACAACTCTCTGTAAATAAATAAATAAAAATTCTTATTTAAACAATTCAGGTAAATCACTAAGAAATTAAGGATGCCATAATATAAAGCTATATGTATAGTATAGCATAGTATAAAAGTATAGCTGGGCACCACAACGTATGTGTAATGTAATATTATATCACTTTCATTGGACTTTAGTCCGAATGTATCAGTATTGTGCTGTAATATGAAGCTTTACATTATAGCAGCAGCCGTCTTGTTTGTATGTTGTAGCCGTATTGTAAGTATAACCTGCGCAGATAAAGAATAGATCTGAAAATGGTGGCGGATACTTATTAGACGCCATTTACAGATCTATACTCTATCTGCACGTCTTATAACATAAAACAGAACATTTACCTTAACATCCTCTGGTACTGCTGATCTTAGCAGCTTTTTAGCATTATAATCCCTAAATGAGCATGGTTTAAAATGTTGATCACACAGCATATAGTGTTCTGTGAAGAGTTTTCTCAGGAATTCTGAGGTGCGGTTTTTATCGGGGAAACAATATTTCGCCCACAATTCACAACTGAAAAAAAAGTTAAGCAATGTAGTTCAACAGATCAAAATGTCAATATTCATACAAGTTAACAAAATAAGTTTTAGTTTGTTTAACATACCGAAGCATGTTAGTTGTTCACGGTCGGGGAAAACGATACAACTTAACACGCGAGTCCTTAGCAGGAGAACGTCCGCACTTCACACACTTCCTTTGATTTTCCTTCATTTTGGGAGTCTCTATCTCAAACGAAAGAATCACCACACAGATTAGGTTAGGTATGCCGCACAATGTAATATTTGCTAGTAAACGGAGGAGCGGAACTCAACTCAACGTTAATACTACAAATTATCACAAAAACAAGAACCAAAACCTATCAAAAACACCCAACAACGCTAGAAAACACCACGCAACAAATGAAAACAAAAATCCGCCATTTGTCAAGCTTTGGGTTGCCAATTTCGTACTTCGAATTCCACTTACTATTCCACTAAGTCTAACATTTGCAAAAATAAAGTTTATTAGCAGTAGCAAATTTATTGATATGTAATAACTATGTATCTTTATTTATCTCTTATATAAATATTTGCACTTAGAACTTGTTTATATTTCTTAATGAAAATTTTATACTTGTTCTTTGCTTACTTTCTCCCCAAATCAGGAATTGGCATTTTCATTTGGTAATACAGAAGTTCTATAATTTTTTAGTGTTGCCGTATCATAATAATATATTATTTTTTTATGACCACACTTGCTCGTACTTCCTGTGCTCGTACCCCCAAAGGTATGTTGCATAGATCGTGGAACAAAGTGAACGCCCCCTGCTCTGTCTACGGTATAGACACAGGTATCTAACATGTCACTTGTCAGTTTGACATTCATTTGTTTACGAATTACGATCGTAGAGGGAGAATGAACTAGGTACTCCTACGTTTACGATCATATATTTGTCCGTATTTATGCAAAATGGAACCACTCGACAAATTTCGTTTTTTACTTTTATTGAAGAATACTCATTCAAAAGTGGTCTAAATTCTTATACAAACAAGAACCACATGATTTTTACGTTGGAAACAAGGTATACTAAAAGCAGAAAGGAACCACCAGCAACAACGAATAATACCATATTAAGCAAAACCGAACCACAGCACCACGGGACTGCTTTGTTCAAACAAATAAACGATATTACTATCATGTCATTTTATACAAAACAGATCCACACCTACTTGGTACCATTATACATTACACATATTTCTATTAATAACAATTATTTTTAATACACAAAATGGAACCAGGTTTCTGTGGTATGGTTATGCGTAAAATAAATACATAATTTAATTGTAATTTTTTATTGCAAAATAAAACCACAAGCATTCGGTTCTATTATGCATAAATAAATATTGTAAAACATTCTGAAACCCATCATCGCTATATGGAACCAAATGCCTTGACTTGTTACAATGCTTCTCATCTTTAAACAACGTATTTCATTACTTAAGTGCAAAACTCCAATTTTTTAAGTAAAACGTCGAACATCTGTCAATATAGGTGACATTCAGCGAAGTAGTTCGAATACGTGACGGTGTTTTTTTCCTCCGCGAAGTAAGTTCTATTGTTTTTGTTAATTACCTTTAAAATTAAATTTGAAAATGTTTAGTAATAAATAAATAAGCAAGCAATTGGTAAGAAAAGCATTGGAGACGAACACCGAAGATAATAATGAAGATACAACGGGTAAGTAGGTAGTTTTATTTAATGCATTTAAGTACTTATTGAATCTGAGATGCAGGTACGCTTTATCCACTTTTGATTCATTCCCGATTGTGGTGTGATTTTAAGAAGATAGTTCATTAAGTAAGTACAAGAGGAATCCTCTGTGGATTTACGTATTTTAACGACAATGTCGTTGTTCACGAAGGCGCGGCGAGTCGAATTAAGAGATCATTTTGTTACGATTCATCTGTCATTGTGAGATGAAACTACTAAAGTCTAAAGCCTGTTTTAAAAATAACTGTCGATGATCTAGGTACCTACCTACTATTTTGTTAAAATACGTTTAGATTCAGATTCAGTACAGTACATTCAGCCACATCATTCAGCGCATATAATTATTTGTTTGATTTTAAAACTCGCGCGGCTACTGTTTTGACCGGAACAAGGCCCTAGCCTGCGAAATTCAAAATTTTAACAAGTTTATTTAATGATGTATTTCTGATGCCGCTGTAACAACAAATACTAAAAAACAGAATAAAAAAAGACGTGTGGCACTCGGGGACTGCCGCGGTAAAGCTATTGCACAGCATGCCTTCAAGCCACACCTCCGAGCCCGTCGGAGTGGAGAGCGTGAGGTTTTTTCGTAACGGAATTTCTCGATTCGGTCCCCCGCGCGCTCAAGGCCTGCGATAGAAGCTATGCAATAGCTTAATAAATATTAAAGAAGCTCCGATACAATAAGCCGTGATTTTTTTGGCGTTTTTATAGATAATGGTACGGAACTCTTCGTTGCGCGAGTCCGACTCGCACTTAGCCAGTTTTTTGTACATGGCGCATGTACATACAACATACTTAGTCGTCTAGTAGGGACACGGCTTTATAAGAACTAATAATATTTTGCTGTCGCCATATACCTACCTACGTATAAAAGCCACGCGGATTTATTATTTTGATTTAAAGCTTTTTTCTTTTTATTACAGAAGATAACGAAGAACCTTATACGTCGCTGCCTCTGGAGAAGCTTTCTTCACCTTCTAGCGATATTCAGTCCATATTACATCTCATTCCACAAGATGCACAGTTTTTATAACGGTCTCATTAGTGATGATGCAATAGAAGACCACATAGATGGACTAGACACGGTGGATTTCGAAATCCAATTTGATGATAACGTCGAATAAACATCCTATATAAGTATTATTTTATATATTTTATTAATTAAAGCTTTAATTACGATATTATAAATACATAGTTTCATTTATATCATTAAATCCCTGGGATGTGGTTCCTTTTTGTATAAGAGAAAACCTATCAATTGATAAATGTTAAAAGGAACCACATGCACATTTTCTTAATTATCTAGAAAGTTTAAGAATATTCAGAGCAAATTTATATACACATACTTAAATAAGTAATTTATCAATGAATTTAAATAAAATAAATTTTAATTTTACTTCATCTAACAGAGCTGCAAATGTTTTTGTAAATCCTTTGATATCTCAGAAGTGCGTTTTTGCTGGGTGGTTCCTTTTTGCTTAAATACGGACATTTTTAACAGGGGCGTAGCTACCGCCGTATCTGCCGTATCAATTATACGGGGCCCCCGCGCCAATGGGGCCCCCAATGTGCGCTTTTGTGAGAAATCTTTACTTCCTAAGAGCCCACAAACAAATTTTTATACGGGGCCCCGCCAAGGCACGCTACGATTCTGATTTTTAATGATAGGTTGCTGTAATTTCTGTAATTATAATTGGTTTACCTTATTTAAATACATTTAAGTTATACTTTGCTAGCAATTATTATGGTGTTAATCCATAAAATGTCTTTTACTGGTATGATATAAATTTAACTAATCCTTCTTCTTCTACTTCTCAGAATAAAAAACTAATTTGAGCCGTATTAAAATAATTTACTAAAAAGTATTGTACTATGGATAATATCTGCCGTATCTGCTTAGATTCTTTAGAAGGAGAGTATAAAGTATCACTTACAGATACTTTTAAAGGTCTAAGAGTATTTAAATACATAAATTCCATAACAAATATTGAAATAAAAGAGAACGATGGATTCCCTTTCTCTATGTGTTTGAAATGTTATGACGAATTTGGGACTGCAGTTAATTTTAGAGAGAAATGTATACAATCTGATAATAAATTAAGAGAAGATTACGGCCTAACAAAAAATGATAATACAGTATGCATTTTCAAAGCAGAAAGTAATGACAATGAATTGTCGGAAAATTATAATAGTAATGATGAACCAATGATAGATGTAAAACCCTTTCTTAATTCTAATGCCTTAGAATATGAGACTTATGAGTGTATAACTGAACTTCAATCATCTAATGAGGACGAGGATTTAATTTGCAACAAGTGTAATGTTGTTTTTAAAACAGCAACCACCTTGCACAGGCATCAGGCTAAGAATAAATGTGAAGTGACTAGATTTGAATGTGACGACTGTGGAGAAGTATTTAAAAGCAAATTTAAAATGGCAGTACATTGGAAAAAAGTGCACTTGCCAAGTAAACTGATTTGCCCAAACTGTAAACAGAATTTTAAAACATTTAGATCATTTAACATACATAAGTCAAAGAAAATATGCCATAGAATTGATGAGAAATGGATGCACATAGAAGGTGTTGGTAAAACTAGAGTATTTAAATGTAAGGCATGTTCATATACAACAAAGAAATCGGGCAATATAATAGTACACGTTCGCATTCACACTAACGAGCGACCCTACACATGCTCAATTTGTCCCAAACGTTTCAAGCAAATAGCGGCATTAGTATTCCACCAGGACTACAAGCATAAAAAGTCTACACTACCACAGGAAAAGTGCAAAATATGCGGTAAAATATGTCAAGGCGTGAAGCGGCTCAAGCAACACATAGCCCGTGTTCACAATGAGCCAAAAACACAGTGTACTATATGCAAGATGTCTCTTCGGAAGCGATGTCTTAAAACCCACATGGCGAGGCACGCCGACCACAAAGACTTTACGTGCGAAGTTTGCGCCCAGTCATTTTATACCCACAGTGAACTAATAACTCACAGGCTAAGAAAACATTCTGAAGATAAGAGATATACTTGCGACTTGTGTCCATACAAAACTAGCAAATCAACATTAATAAATAACCACGCGAACAGGCATAAAAGTGGGCAGTTATGCTGTAACATCTGTTTTGTATTTGTAAAAGATAGAGGTAGATTGTTGAAACATCAAGAGCTTCATATGGATGGGAAAGTATTTCAGTGTCCATACTGTCACTTGAAATATTTCACAAATAAAGCTAAAAGGAATCATGTGAAGATGAAGCATTCTGAAACTTTGTTATACAGTAAGGGAGATATAGGTACAGCGAGTGAAAATAAGAGTAGTATTGAAGTTCAGATAGACAAAAAAATTCCAAATGAGTAATAAGTAGGTAATTATTTGTAGTACCTATATTATTGATATGATATTTTCTTATTGGAATATTAAATTATTGTAAAAAACTATTTCACTGTTTTATTTTCAATTCTCTCTTCTGTCTACTTATTCTTTTGGGTATTTTATTTTTGTAACATTAAAAACATGCGAGTTCTCTACATATATGTTATAGTCCAATCCCGATACACAATCTCTTCGCGGAAGGATTGGTTTGGCAAAAGCCATCAGGCAATCCTCATGTTCAACACAATATACCTACAATATCTTAAGTATGGATGTATGGATGTTTGTAACTCTTTCACGTAAAAACTACTGAACCGATTACAATGAAATTTAGCACACATATAGAGGGTAACTTGGATTTACACATAGGATAAGTTTTATCCCGGAAATCCCACGGGAACGGGAACTATGCGGGTTTTCCTTTGAAAACGCGGGCGAAGCCGCGGGCGGAAATCTAGTTTTATATAAAAATGCACCCAGGTCTTGGACTATAATTTTTTAATTTTGTGTTGCGCCCTTCAGATTTTTAACAAGAAAAAATTGTAAAAAACAATAATTTTACTAATTCAATAATTTACAAAAAATTTAGGAGTGAGTGGTTGGGATGAGCGGGGGTAATAATTATTATACCGCGTCTAGTGGAACTTCTCGTGGCGCGCATTCAAGGAGCGGTGCATCGATGAAAAATACCGCAAAAATTTAAACAAAAGCACTAAGAAGTCTACTTAACTACTCATGGCTCAGGCCCCCAAAAATATATTTAAAAATATTATACTCTACTAAAATTATTTGCGACAAGCTTTCCATCTGAGACTTCGCCCGCGTAGTCAAAGGATTTCCGGTATATTAAGTAATATCCCATGTTATATCCCTTCTCAGGTCGCAAATTATATTTGTCCGAAATTTCATAATTATGGCATTATATTACCGTCTAAATTATTGCATGAACTGATGTGGTTACACTAGAGTTTACCTAGATATGTCGGTAATTATTGGCATTTAACTACCGCAGCAAAAAAAATATTAGTTAATAATTATTAATATATAACTAATATGGTTTCTGTATAATTCATCAAGGATTCTTTCTTTTTCAAAAGGATTTTTTCTTTTTCAAATCATCTATTGTACAAGTACAAGTACAAATGATAAATTTTGTTTGATCCGACGCCACGCATCATTGTGTACACTGCGATTTTTATAGTTCTTCTGTCGGGTATCCCAAAGAGAATTCCAAGAATTCCAAAAATTAGCGCCATCGAGCGCTTTTTCATTTGACCTCTCCATGTCGGTCGATACGTGCGTCGCCGGTGAGCTCATATTGCACACTGGACAAACGGTAGTGTGGCCGCAAACGCAATAATTACCGCGGTAATCTTCTTTGATGTGCGAAAGAATACCGCCGCCGCGCCGGAGCTATTGCCTACCGCCATTTGTCATATTGATTGGCATTGTAGAATTATGGCCATAAGTCATGGTTACACCACTTACACCTGCAATAATTATTGGCATATCACGGTAGTGTGGCCGTAGTACAGTTGGTTCATTTGGAAGCTACGCTGCAGCACTGCTGCAGTAGTAAGTATGCAATGTTTTTCTAAGGGGGCGTCCACAAATTACGTGAAATGTTTATGGGGAGGAGGGGGTAACGTTGTATACGCGGAGTCTCGGCAAATTTAAAAATTAAAACAACTTATCCTTTGTCAGGAATAACTAGACCTAAGTAATAATGAAATTTCTATTACTCTCGCTTATGAATTCTTAACAGACATAAAATTGTGCTTCAGATTCTTTAAATTTCAAAAACTATGCTGGTACGAGACAAAAATATCATCTATCTATTCGAAATACTTTCTCTCTCTTAGATTAATTCGAATAAAACTTTCTTTCTCTTGCATTACTTTCTTAAAAATATATAGCTATCTGCTATACTAATATTAAGCTAAGAGTTTAGTTTGTTTGTACGCGCTAATCTCAGGTCCGATTTGAAAAATTCTTTCGGCCTTAGCCCGTTTATCGAGGAAGGCTATAGGCACAGACTAATAATACATAATATTATGCTATAGGCTATAATATATCATCACGCTAAGACCAACAGGAGCGGAGCAATGCAGATGTAACCGCGGAGAACATAAATGTACTTAATAAAATATAATGCAAAATAAAACACAAATACACATTTTAAGTTCTTTATTCTTTTCTTTCTTTATATTACATATCACTCAAACTCCATGGAATTTAGATTCAACTTAGTATTTAACTTAACTAGGATACAGTTGAAACGACGCTAACTTAACAAAGATCCTCTAAAGACTAGTTTATATTACAGTGATTATACATCACTTGAAGATTTATTTTATATTACATATATTCTTTTACAATTAACAGACTTGGTATATGGTCCGATGATAGTACTTCAAAAGCTATATTATATGAAATGACATTTAAAAAATGATTTCAATATTTTTTATAGCAAGTAACATGGTTGTGAAAAACAGAAAGTGAATCGAGCCTGCGATCTAATGTAAATAAGGGACACCTATGAAATATATTTTCTGAACGAAATCTATAGAACTAAACTGTACTATAGAATTTCTATTTTTCTAAGATAAGGTACTGTGTTCTAGCAAATGGAAGTATGAATTATGTTATTTATTTTATTTAATTACCCTTCAAAAATTTCCAAACAAAACAAAAAGCATATTGTACATATATTTTTTTGCTTATAATGTAGCAAGTAAACATTTTTATTTGTATACAGAATACGCATATATAAAAATAAGAACATCCACTTTTATACATCGTCAAATAG
>CAJQZN010023198.1:0-34628 GCA_907164685.1 Colias eurytheme | reverse complement strand
TGTTGAGATACCACCGTTTTACAGCCCACACGCTGCCTCGAACATGGAAGAGAAAATTAAGGTGCCCTATACCCACCACCAAGACTCATTTTGCAAAACGGCAACTAAATTGCATTGCTCCACGGTTATAATATAACAGTATCCCGACTAATGACATCAACAAAATTATAAATTTACCTACCAATCGTTTTAAAAAATACATTGTCAATTGGCTCCAAAATCTTGATTATATACAGACTGAAAATCTTTTCATTACTATTAAATAAATGCTTGCAACAAAATCAATCACTCATGCACACTCACGCAAACATAGGTACACACAAGCACACACACACACTCACACTCACACACACACACACACACACACACACAATGTCCATCGGCCCAAATCATATTATTTTATTTTCTTAATCATTTACTTTGTATTCTTTCATCATTAGTCACTAAAATTTATTTTGTTAACTTGCCAAATATAATGTAATATGGAATTTGTAAGGGAAGGCACTGCCTTCTGAGATACAGGTAATTACCTAGTTCAGAAGGCAGAGCAATATTGTAATGTTATATTTGAAGTTGCTAATAAATTTTATTTTATTTATTTTATTTATTTATTTAATAATATTGCGAACGCAAAATACATAGCTCTATATAGCGTAATTATTTTGTTATATCCTTTGCACTGTTATAACACAAAAAAAAGTTATCTTCGTAAAATTTTAAACACTTAGCCGATATTCTAACAAACTGTGCAATGGCACATGTAGATTTCCTATTAAATTTACAAAACTTGTCGTTTATGTTCTGGATAACCATGCGATTCTATAAAATATTCATTTACAACAATTTAAACAGCATTCCAAATTCCTAAGAATGCCTTCTGGCTGCTCCTGCATAAACTTATTAGTCAGTACAATACTCGTTGCATCGTATTTGGCATGCAAATTGTAACAGCTATGTATATCATCAGCTGATATTGACCTGGTCATTCGCTTTCATTCAGAGGAAACCCCCTGAGACAGACACCACGTGCATCTCCATACATGAGAGCCGCCATAATTTTGGTCCCTAGCCATATAGTAACACCACTCCAGTTTCAACGACTTATTTAGCCGATCTGTGTAAGGCACAGGCCTTAACAGGTACACGTTAAAGATTCTCTTAAAAGTACTGCCTTTTTTTGGTCCGTACCCAAATGGGGGATACCGTTATGTTATATAATGTTCGAAGATGGTTGTTTACGTTCCCTTTTGAGATAGGTTTTTTCAAGTGTAGTACTATATGGTAATGTTAACAGTTTTTATGTGTAGACCAAATGCGGGGTTGGTTTTTACCTTAACTGAATTGAGTGGTCCGAGACCGTTCGGAGTATGTCTTGAAACGGTCGTGTTGTGTGCACGGTGTTCATGTAAAATGGAATAACATATTTCTCAGCAAATCTGTAATAATGTGATTATGATAAAAAACGCAAACGCAACGCGTAATTGTTTTTTTTCTCGTTGCACAACCTTCGTTGAATAAGACCCTTAGGAAGTTTATCTAGGAATGATTGTGATGCCATCAAAGTTTTCGCATCAGTAAAGTAAGTACAAAAAGTTTTAATTAAGAACGAATAATTCTGGCCAGTCGTTATATTTAAATGTAAACGAGGGAAGAATATTTAAATTTTCTTAATAGTTGCGTGTGAAACGCATGGGTGGGAAATTATATCATTTAAAACGATTGATTGGACACAGACACGTCACAATAATGAGTCTTCTTCACTCATTCAAAGGTTTTCAAATATGAGGTTCTCATATAAGTCACATGACGGTAGCGGCGGCAGTGAGCTCTTTGCCTGAAAAATAATATAAAAAAAACTTTAATATGCATTGGGTATTTTTATGTACCCATGGTTATATTAATTTTTATGAAGTAAATTTTATTGAAAAGATAAATATTTGTGTACTACATAAGTATCTACTAAATACATAGATAAGTATGTAAATATCGTCAGTTTGAAAATTTTTAGAACCGCCTAACCTCTGAACATTGAAAAACGCTATTTAAAAAATAGAGAACCTTTATAGTCCATGTAAAATAATCGGTAAGTACACGGAAAAGCTAGTGAATAGGTTCCATTAAGTTATCCAGAATTTTCTTTATAATCTCTAAACGCCTGTTTCAGACAGCTTTGTGTGCTAACGATAGAGTTAACAAGAAACTTAGCGTTCACCTCCTCTTTGTGTTTTTGATCAAATATTCAACCTGTTTTATGAAACCATTCCACATTCCACTTTCAGATTATAATTCCTGTAATTCTTTAAACTTAAGTAAGTACTCTTTAGTTGTTATACCTACAACGATTTCTGGAACATAATAAACACATTGTAATATTAACGTATTTAGTAGGAAGAAATACTAATGATTCAATAAAAAGTATGAAAGAGCGTTTAAAAACGGAATCCCAGACATACTGGTGCCATTCACACTGTATTGCTGTTGTTTTTATACATTTTTCTTCAATTTACATTACTTAGTTATAATTGCATCGTACTTTTGTCTTCTCATTGCCCATATTAGGAGATAACAGCTATCTTTTACCCTCTAAAATACTATTTTCTATTCATCCGTAGAATACCTTAAGTCCGCTGACTTGTAACTAATGACCGTTAAATAGAATGATTACACCATTGACATTGTTTGAATCAATATACTTTATATATGAGTATTGAATATTCATAATTTTTCTTAGATTTTCAAACAATGATAAACTTTTTGCATAATTTGCTGCAAAAAACGACTGAATACTTGGACGTTGTACATATCTTGTTTGTGAGGAAGCACCTACCTATACCTTAGTAATAGGTAACAAATAAAAATTAAAAATGTTGTTTAGAAAATAAATATATATCATAAATAACAAGCTTCCGTTACTCAGCAAATATAATTTAAGCAAAAGATTTGTACACGGATAACGCAAACAAAATATAACTTGTATGAATTATTAATTTCAAATTTCAATGTCAATCTGTTCATATTCTGACCCCGTCTGTCGCTTACGTGCCTGGCTGTATAATATACCACAGGACCATTTATTTATTTTCCCTTCCGGTGCTACAGGAAGGACGTGGACAGTTACTTTCGCGCCAATTGCATAACAATCGCCGCCATCTTGCTCACGGATGCGCGCGAAATGTGACATGCGGACATTTTGATGTAACTGTCATTGATAATTATGCAAGGAGCGTAGGTTGTTTAGAACGATTTTAAAGTTGCAATATCATAAACTGTAGGACTAATGACTGCATAGAAATGTTTTCAGGAATCAATTTAAACTATATGAGGGGAATGATGGTATGGTATACAATGTTTTCTGAGGCAAATAATAAAAGAAATTGCAAAACATGTTACACAGGTGAACACATTGTTAGTACAAATTAAGGCACATAAATAGTAAGTTTATTCAATAGGGGATAATGTTTAATATAAGGTAATAACTGAATGAAAGAAGAATGTTACAATAAAAAAGGAAATATTACCTACCAGGCGGAACCAAACAATTTCTGGACATAGGTATACAACATTGCAACAGAAATTAAATGCAGACTAGAGCTAAAATATTTGATGATCTCAAACGTAGAGAGACAGTTGAATTCAAAATGACAATACATGCTCCCGCGGACAGTAGGTCGTCGGTCGGCACGCAGTAGGTGTAGTACCTCATATATGGCAGAAGCAGGGCTTTCTCGTATCCGCCGGACGCGACTGTTTAGGCCTAACCGGGCTTATGAGATATCCGAATAACGGTCAATGGACATTGTAAATAATAACGCTTATGTGTACGTAGGATTAGGTAGCACGCTACATGTGTTTTGTTCCCGGAATGGGAATGGGAATTTGCCTAATTACGTATTATTCGTAGTACGAGCTTTTGTATTTTATTTTTTGCTTCATATATTCCTATATTTATTTAGGTACCTTAACAGAGGAAATTTTGGAGGTGTTTGATAATTTATTCTATTTTAATATCGCGTTGTTATTTCAAATTATGCAAATTTACGTTATTAATTCTTTAATTTATAAGACGTGAAGTACATATGAAAATCTTCTGTTTTTAGTAACAAGCTTTTTGAGATGTAAGTCAAACTGAAAATTTTAATTGTAAGTAAAGAAGTGCACAAGTGCACAAGTTTCTACCATCCTATGTACTACTGTAATACGTTCGTAGCTATGTTTATTCAAAAACAGTGTACGCAATCTCATAATAACATTTCAATGCATGTAAAAATAATTTTCGGAAAATGGTTGGATATGAAACAATCCACTTTAAATACTCGAAAAACGCCTACAACATTTTTCTGGATAACATGCTCACATACTTTAATTAGAACACAAAAAGTATCTACACAGTATTCCTCGGATCGTGCGATACGTTTCAAAGTTTGTTTTGTAAACGAAAGAATTTCAAGTAACAATCGATTCCACAAAAAGGGGAAGGTCGCAGGGCCAAGCGTGTCGCTTTTTGTTCGCCGTACATCGCCTCGGTATTTCCACCATGCATTCTTCAGGACCACCCAAAAACCGCATACCACTCGATCTAATTCCAAATAACCACTAAATCATAACTTAAATTGCTAATATTAAATTCATATTTCGATTTCAATTTCTTATTCAAGTGTCATTGCTGCCGCGGAATGCAAGGGCCATTTGGTTCTTATAAAATTATGAAGCGACCACCATTGTAAAGCGGAAAATAATAAATAAATTGCAAACTTTATGTTTTTGCCGCTGTTGTTGTTATTATGAAATTGATCGGTGTATGCTCAAAGAATTTATTAACAATTAGAAAATAGTGAAATTCCATTGCAATGTTTGTGTCTATTATCGTTAAACCATTACTTCAACAATTAAAACCACATATTACATATAAAACTGTTTGAACCAACAAATAAGGAGAGGGTTATCCATCACGTCAATTAATAGGTTGAACTGTTTTAAATGAAATAGAAAGCTAGAACCTTATATCAAAGGGAAGGAAAAATTTTCTTCTACAGAAATATAGATAGTGATGTAACTTCAGACAGAAGTAGGAAAATTCGTGATTTCTATTCTCGAAACTGGCTTATCTTCTGAACTTAGTGATTTATATAAAAATACCTTATTATACAGTTTTAGATTAGATGATCCTGTGGTGATTTATTTCTAGTTCTCTAAGTGGAAATCACCTTTTTCTTATTAAGTATAAGGAATTTTAGAGCTTATAGTTTATTGAATTCATAAATTGATTGCCATGTACCTAATTAAGTAAGTGTTAAGCGTTTTGGTGTGGGTAGGAAAAATTTACTGTTTCATACATTGGATATTATAAAGCAATATTTCTTTTCATGTAATGTGCACAGAAAAATATGAAATTCCTGAAAGAACACAATCACCATTTTTTTATAATTAAATAACACAAAAATAATTTTCATTTAAACCTTCAAAAATAATGAACTACATAAAAGCAGTCGATTGAAAACAATAACTTTGATTGTGTTGCTTCCATAATGAATTTGTTAACATTGTAGCATACCTACATATAACAAAAAATATTTCGCGTTTAAAGAGCCTTTAACTTAGTAACAAATAAAGTTTAAGTTTTTTGCATATTAAAATTATATCTTCTTAATTCTCGTACCTTGCTGAATTGCTCTAAAATACGATGAAATATCCAAGAGTTAAATTCCTAAGGTATTTTCAGCATACTACAAATTTACCTACAATAGTGTAAACGTTTGATTTAGTGTACGATCATTATAAGATCACTATGAAAACTTTAATTAAACAGAGCTGCCTCTTACTAGACTTTATAACTATAGCTGTGCCCTGTGGACTTACCCACACTGATACTGGATTAGTGTGTTTATAATAAAATTATAACATTAAATCTTATAATTTTTAATTCAGACCCGTGCTTCCTGAGATTAGCTCGTTCCAAAAGCAAACAAACAAACTCTTCAGTTTTATAATAGCTTAATAAAGAATCTTCAGCTTAATAAAGAAAATACAAGAAAATACAGTAGATACATACAATATAAATGCTTCAGTACCTATCACGGCGAATACATTTTCTAATAGCCTGTCTTTCTTATCTCTAATTTCACGAGATTGTTGTTAAATTAATATAGGAAAAAACTATAGCGTTTTTGCTTTGTATAATTACGAATTCCATACAAATTGTAGTAATTAATAACCACTCAACATAATAAATCATGTGAGTCGTAAAATAATGTCTGTAAGAAAATTTATTAATCCAAAACAAATTATACTATTTTGTTCAAACAGTGTTTGTTTACACACCTTTTTTAGTAGATAAATTTTCTTGTATTATTTCTAGTGTTCACTATAATAATATTATATACTGTAATTAATAACGTACCCTAAATGTCGCATAGTTTTGCAGCCTCCGACAAAACATAGGATGAAAAGTATATCAATAGACAATACATATTTGCAAAAACATGAAAATTTTTCCAAAAACGATACTTTATTAATAGGATCTACAGTCTACACCCAAGATATCGGAATATAATATCACAGCAAAGGAGCCTTTAGAATTTACTATCAAACATTTTCTGGCTGGTTAGATGCGGTAAGTGATTCAACATTTCAGAACGATTTTAAAGAATTCCTTTCAAATGTATGAATTTCGTTTGTCTACATGAATAAGAATTGTTTGAGTTTGAATTTAAATAAACTTTTCCCTCTATCCGGTAAGAAACTTTACTCTTTGTCGCCCGCCTTCAACGAATGCTCTGAGTTTACACTGGGATTATCTATTTATGCCAGTTAGTTCCTTATATTCATATTGTTATATGCGTTTTTCTTAATTTTGTTTTATATTAATTAAATCATTTTATCCTGATTATTGATGTGCAATTATTTTGGATAAATTGTCTTTATGTTAACTTCAAAGAAGTTTTATGAATTGTATTTTTAACGAAAGTGCCACGTATGCGTTTTTGAAGTCAAGGTTCATAAGGTTGGTAAGTTCATCGAGAGTCATAAACCAGAAAATAAAACTCATATTTAATAATCATTTTATCGTACAGATATAGAATATAGATATACCCTGTATATGTGATGTTTTGAATTTAAGATCCGTTTATTTTAACGGTCTCTTACGCACAAGCCATTTATCAATGTTTTTTCTAACTTGATCTATTTTCGTTTTTCAGCTATAATAATGTCCTAGCACGCAATAGTTTTTACATTTCCACCGTTTATTAGAATGTAAACACATTCTAAGAACGATGTGACATTTTCTATCAGCTGACGAATAGTCGTAGCCCCATCGAAGAAAGAACTGGCAGATGGATACAACACACACGTATATATTGCCAACATTGTATCGCTTATCGTATTCCAATACAAATAAAAACAGCGGAGAATAATTGCATCGATAAATATCGACATTTCGTAAATACAATTTTTTATTTTACATTATATAAAATACATTGGCGAAGAGGTGTGCCAATAGACTCCACCCATAGCTAAAATACCAATACGATTACTAGACAAGTTTATCAAAATTCGACGCACGTCGCGCTACACTACACGTTTTTTTTTCAAATTGACGTTCAGGGAATGCGCCGTAAATTCCAGCGAATGCATTAAAATTGTATAGGATATGTTTTTGCGTGGGCGCATGTGACGGTGCACGTACGAGTATATAATTGTAATTAACATAAGATTTCCCGTAATAACCCCGGAGAGCGCGCGCGCGGCTAAAATGGCCGCGACCGCTTTTTGCGCGTTGCGTACGCTGAATATCATAAGCTACGTGCGTGGAACGGGACACACAGGAGCATTTTTCTTTTATTTATATAATTTGATATTCAAATTGTTTCAATTTTTTATTAATATCATGAATATTATATATTGAATTCGTCGGGCTACCAGTAGATAATTATTATCAGAGTAAGTATTCCTAACGTAAATTTATTCAATATAATATACAAACTAAACAGGTTTAATTATTTAGTTAAAGTTTTCATAAAGATCTCAGTTGTTTTAGAATGTTACTTTGTTTTCTTACTTACCTATAAATTTATAAAAAAAAATAACTTTACACGTATAACCATAAGCTATTAATTATTCAATTGAATATACCATCTGTGTTGTTTGGTCAATTAACTTTCCTAATTAAATATGTACCTACCTATATGTTTATGAATATTAATAAAATGTATACAAAAACACTCCGTGTGTCCGCTCTCAGTGCGATGGGGAGACAGAGTTACGCCCTGTATGCTGGCTGCTCAAGACTGTTACTTATCTTACAACTGATGATTGCTTTTATTACATTCGATATCATATCGTATGATATATTTGAATATGTCTTGCCAAGTCAGGCTTTAATGCGTTCAACATTAAAAATAATTGCATCGGTGGCTTTTTGTATCGATTTATAGCGTATTAAATGTATTTTATAATTGTGTCATGCCTTTTCACTTATCGTTAACACGATAAATGATTTAACGATATGAAAATATGCTTTATAGTTACGTAAATAAATGAACATTTCATAATGTAGCACATTTACTATAATTAAAACGTCATTCACACCTTAAATTAGCATTTGGTACATTTAAATTGTTCGAACTGAAACAACATACGATATTTTCCACAAACAATCGTATCCGACATCGTGTGCTGTAAACGAGGAATTTCCCCCGATCCTTACGGCAGGCTCGTAGCCCGAGTACTTTTTGTGGCGCACGTAACACGATCAGTCCATCTCATAATTTTACCTTTTTTCTCCGATACCGTCTCGTCCTTATTAAGCGTCTCTCCCTGATTACGTTTGTATCTGCGTGATTGACACTTGCTATTGCCATGAAATACAGTTCTCTACTAAATCCCACAGCCCGGCTTCTCAGAAGCGCGCGGAGTCAGCTTGTCTGCTGCTTTCCGTGGGATTCTAGAAAGGTTAGCATAATAGTAGTATATTTTCATAAAAGTGATTACAGAGTCTGTTAGTTAATTATTCAATATTATTTACTAGAACCTCTTCCCAATGAATTACATCCCAATGCTCCGCTATTGAAGTATTCTCATAAAAATAAATATGTTTTCCCAGACAATTTGATTCCAATGCGTTCTGTAGTTTTAGTGTGATTGTTTGACAAAATAGCACAGATAACTAACAAAAATTTCATACAAAAGAATTTCGCATTAGTGATTTTACGCGGAAAATATTACAGGATATAAAAATAGAGGATTTATCTCAAAAATATGTATTTCGTACGGAAACTACCAATCCGATTTGAAACAAATCACTTAATTAATTAATATGTACTATTTTGAATTATAGCTACTTATATTTTTATCAGAATAAGCGATGCAGCTGTATAAATATTGTCACAATAAATCACTCAGCCTATATTACCAAATCATTTTACGTAAACAGAAGGTGACTACAATTTCATTTATTTTTTTTACATTTCTCGTTTATTTAATAGTTGTCGAGTGAAGGATAATGTAGAGCTGAAAGACAATTTGAAGTCTGATTCTTATAGGCCTAAAGCGTTAAGATAGATTCAATTACTTACTATAGGTACTTATTTTCCGCCCCTGTTATGTGTATTTAAGTAGTATTTACATTGAAAATTTTAAGTTAAAGAAAATAAAAGCTCTATGGAAAATTGCTTACATATTTTTGAATATTAATACACAAATAAAAAGTTAAATGTGTAATGTTTACAAGTTTTTTTAACCGACTTAAAAAAAGGAAGAGATTTCAATTCAGCTGGTATATTTTTTTAATCAAATACACACTTTGGACATTGCTGTTCAATGTTAATAATTGAATTAGAAATACGAGAGATGAATTTCGGCAGTTTATAAGAAGTTACATTATAATCGAATCTTCATTTTTATCAGTGTTATCTATTAAGTTAATTACTTGCTCTATAAATCAATATTATACGAATATTGTCCTTCAGCCATCGATGGGCAGTTAGGACAATGAACAGAACCATACGTGGAGCGGACGCGACGGTTTAGGGGTGCGCGTGCGCACACATACTGATTTTTTGTATGGTGTCTATGGTTTACTTGTATTTAGGATTTATAAACGAAATCAATGAAGGATATAATATGTATTTGTATTTAGCAAAATATTTTTAGAGCTTTAGTATGCTCTAACTAATCAAACGTTATAAATTTGAAAAAGAAATCTAAAACTACCTGTTATCTTTTTATTAGTGTCTATATTTATTTTTTCATCATTCTCAGTTTTTGAGCGTCAAATTCAGATTATACTTAATTAGTTAATTTATTTTCGTAACGATTGATTGATAACATTAAAGTATTTTCATTATTTATTGTAGTACATACCTCTATTTATGTTTAGACACATAGTTTAAGTACATTATATTTTCTTTCGACTGGTTTGTTTTTGTATTTACAATAAGTATTGTTAATATAATAAAAATATGTAGGGTTCTTTTATCCCAGTGTACTATATGTAGTGTGTAATATAAGAGAAGTTTTTGTTAGTAACGGTAAATAAAATTTTATCTTTATAGCGGTATGCTACGCAAATTGCCTTACATACAAAAAGTTATCATGTTTTTTGCGTTACTACTCAATGATTCCTGACTAATACACTTCGCAACAGAAAAAGTCATCTATTTTAATTTTTAACGACTAACAAAAACTTTTGTAAATATTTCTTGGGGCTATAAAGGCTATCTTCCATAATATAACATTCTACGAGTTATTTTTGATTGCACTGGTATCTATTTAATAGATTATATCGATAAGTATCACAGATGGTAATAGAAAAATTCTCACTCTGTTAAAACAAGTAATTTTCTGCGTATGACCATGGTATGACTTACAATTAAAAAAATATATACCCTTAATCTTTCATAAATTAAATATGAATACTTAAGCATATCTAAATTTATGCACTCAAATATTACTTAAAAATAAGACTAAAAAATTTTCCACGACCCTGCCAGGATTCGAACCTGGAATCTTCTGATCCGTAGTCAGACGCGTTATCCGTTGCGCCACAGGGCCTGTGATAAGATTCTCTAATTATATAAACTATTTCTACGCCTAACAATTTCAAGCTTGAGATACGTTATAAATAACCTTTCTGTTATTTTGTAGTGATTGTTAACGCAAAACTGTTTCAACGGTTTCAACGTTGTTTTTGTCTTATAATAATTATCCTCGAACTTAAGTATTGGAAATACGAAAATATTTTATTTTAAGACTTAACTATATTTATAGTTAAGAATTTATAGAAAATAAGCTATGTATATTAATCTAATGTAGGTGTTAGTATCACTAAAAACATGTTTTTTTTTTTTACTGAATATAAAATTGTTTTTAGAAACATGAAAGTATTGGTCACCCGAGTAGAATCTGACGCGCGCGCCCAATTACGGCGTAGTTATTAAAATAATGCGTCCATAGAATGATTGTTGGCAAAATATTTATGTATGGCCGCCACTGAATTGGTAATGACTGTTTTTCTTACAATGACTATGTCGGAAAATTTTACGGAAAACTCAGCCATCAATGTTTTCTTGTTATATAAAAACATTTAGAGATGATCAGTAAAAAGCGTGAAAATCGTCTCAATAAAGATTCCATAATATTGCGTTTCTTTTCATCTTCTGTCTTCCAAGTTAAAATAGTTTATATTTTAAAATAGCTTTGATCAAAAAATATTTATAAGCATAGGTACACTTGAAAAATGTAACCCTCTTGGCTTTTTCAGTTGTTGTCTGTTAACAATCATAAACCAAAGCTTTTTGAAGTAGCTGCTATGCTTTTTTTGATTTAAAAAAAAACAACACATTGAGAAATGCGCAGTTAAAGGTTCCAACGATTTCAACATCAGTAATTAGATTTAAAAATAGTATAATATTCTTGGTTGTAAACTTTGTTACTACATAAGTAGGTACCAACGTGAATCATCGAAATGTCGCAAGGCTATCTGCATTGCAAGAATCTAAGGAATGAGATGAACATAGTTTATGGTAAGCCCAGGTTTCAAGCTGAATATTATAAATATCATTAGTTTAATTAGCTAATGAATATGTTTAAAATTTTGCATAACTAACATTAAGCTATGCGATGGCCGTTGTTTTCTTTTTTTTAATTCCATATTATAATGAGGTCTGTGGCTTGGAAATAAATATTGCAAATTGTGTTTCAATTTATATTATCCATCAAAAGCCGTTTTACTCTATGTGTTCATATAAATTTCTTGAAGTAATTCTAAATACTATTTTGGTGGCCACTGTATGTGTTAAATAGTTTAACGTAATTCATGCTGTTAACGTTTTTAGCTAGGGTTATATATTAGTGAAAATGTCAATATCGACCTTTTAAAAGTGTTTAGAAACAATTTATTTAACAGCAAATAAATAACGCTTCAGGCATAAACAAGGAGTAGTGAGCCATTTATTTGGGTACAAATTGGTAAGAATTTGTAATTCCGCGCCAGGACCTCATTTGTTAATGTCGGTGTTCATTAAGAGTTGAATATTGATGAAGCAAATGGCTGACATTTTCTTTTTATAAAATTCGCGTAATGGCGGTTGCTTGCCACATTAACACGTAGACTATGAATAATTGAAACGGAGGGTTTTGTCAGAAAAACTATTCCATTTGGAACTGAAATGTACGCTGTTTCTACAATAATTTTAAAAAGGATTCATTTTCTTTTGTAATAACGTGACCTCAACGTTTATTAAAGAGTAGTATTCAATTCATAAGCAAAAAATGAAACATTTTGTTAATGAAATATCTTTATTTTGGTGTGTGCCTAACATTCCTCTCTTTCAATCAATTTTTTACGAGAAAAGACACCTACTTGTGAAATTTCCAAAGAATCCATTAATGAGAAAAAATACTGAGAGATGTTAAATGAAATTATAAAGAGGGCTATGACATATGGGCTAACTGTATTCAAGTATCTGGAAAGTATGTACTTATACAAATAAAAATAATTTAAAATGGAACCTTTTAATTGAGAAAAGTTTAAATAAAATATGTAGATAACTGTTATATGGAAAAATTGTGATATTTTTCGATATAATAGCACTTCACTTTCTAGAATCACTATAATAAGATACAAAATTATTATTAGTATCTAAATTTCACATGAATAAAAGTACATATGTTACATTACAGTTAATATTAACATATTATTAACAAGGACAAGAAATTTGACACTGAAATTCATACGACTGTGAAATAAACTAAAATTAAAACAGCCTTTTTGTAAATAATTACTCTGTTTCTGTCATTTATTGTATCATTCAACACTGTTAATATCTGTTACAAGAAATAACGTGTCAATACTTTCTCGTATTCAATTTCCCAATGTGTAACGTCAATTTAAAATTGTTGAAATAAACTGCAATTACTCAGTTCGATTATTTCTTTGAATTTTAACCCGTAAACGTACGGATCATTTACTACTCGGAATTCTGTTGAACTACATAAGTAGGTGTACATATAGATGAGAATATATGTGCATATGTATGTGTGCGTGAGACTGCGCAGTGGCAGGAATATGCAATGCTGCCTTTTGATAGATTATTTCAAATAACAGAGGATGCATGGAGTCGCTTTGGTGTTAATTATAATACTCACGAGACGGATCAATATTGTTATTTATTTCTCGCTTGATGTTTAAATTTCTATAGGATATATTCCTTTTTCTGGACAAAGGCAGGATCGGCAATTAGTTTATAACAGCAGTAAATCAAGACGCGCTGTGCTGGTCTAATTTAAAATAAGTAATACTTAAATCTATTTATTTTCTTTTTCAATAATGATAATAATTAATAATGTTACTTATACATATTATATTGCCTACCCCAAACTCTATTTCTTTCTAACCCTAATCTTTTTTATAATAGATATATTATGTATATACGTAATCATTCTTATATTTACTTAATGGATGTTAATTCTTAACAGACCACGTTATTTATACAGACAAAACAAGTATTCACAACCAAACGAATATTAAATTAAATGGAAAATTAATATATAGAAGAAAATAATAAACGGCTCTACAGATTTTTTACTCCTTCAAGTGTCCATTATCAATCAATCGACTGTATTGGTGAAGGGCTGACCAATGGCAGACCACCAGCTTTTAAACAAGTGTTTTATTGGCACAAAACAAATATTATTCTAATAAAATCATTCAATTCCCCTCGTTATTTTTTTTGTCAAGGACTCTTTAATTAGAATTATTAATTTGCAATAATGTGCATGTGTTAATAAATATGCAAGGCATTTAAATTATTATCTATAAAATAATTCGGGCTAATTTTCCATCAAGCATCAAGCATCTTAAATCGAAGTTAGAGGGAGGGATAGGGGTCTATATTATTTGGTCGATTCAATAGCGAATAATCGAGTTTTTGTTGAAGTTTTAATGAAAACTAAAATAGCAATGGCGTCTAAATACTTTTTGCAGAATTATTATCATGTGAACTGTTCAGGTTGTTCTTAATGAGACTTTAATTAAATTCCTTTGTCTGTAATTGTAATGTTTATAGCAACGTAACGTATCTGTGTAACAAAGTTTATTATTGTTTTGAGTTTTATTGTGATTATTTATGAGAAAGATAATAATTGATTCTGGAAATATAATATCGATTTTGCTATTGTATTTTTTGTAAGATACAAATGCCTTCTAACTTCTTATTTTAATTATTTGGTTTAATATGTCTGGCAGCGTTTTTTACATTTCATGTTATCTTCTAATTTATATTGATGTTTACGGGAGAAGGAAATAACTTACTTATAGATAGATATGGAAATATATTTATGAAGATGTAATCCATACTAATATCTATTATAAATGCGAAAGTAACTCTGTCTGTCTGTCTGTTACTCAATCACGCCTAAACTACTAAACCAATTTGCATGAAATTTGGTATGGAGATATTTTGATACCCGAGAAAGGACATAGGCTACCTTTTATTGCGAAATATGTACCACGGGCGAAGCCGGGGCGGACCTCTAGTGATACATAAATACATGCATTGCATCTCTGACGCGAGTTGTATAACATCTTGTCAAAATTCGGCCTCAGTCGGTTCAGAATTTTTGAGTTTTAAAGAAAATGAGCGTCGACATAGCGAAGTATTTTAAGTCAATAACAGAACTGGCATTAGTGTCTGAATACTTTGGTAAAAATCATTGCATACAGGTGGAAAAAGTTCCTTAATTGCTACATCAGTCACTGATGGCGAACAACTAAATAAAATGTAGGTAAGGTATAGATGATAGTAGGTAAATTTTTACATCATAATATATTTTCAATAACATTTATAACTATGGAAAAATGAATGAATAAAAACACTCAAATTATTTGAAATCATTTATTTAGTTATAAGAGAAAGGAACATTTATGTAATACAAATCAAAACGCGACCATTCCTACAATTGGTAAACTTACAAGTAATTAAGTAATTAATAACAAATTAAGTTAATATTGTACACATTATAACGTTGTTGGTTATACATTTAAAAAAGTTTAAATTTATAAATGCTTTTAAGCCAAAAGTACCTTTTACAGGAAAAAATGTTTTAAATTCAAATAAGTACAGTATTCAAATTCCGAGTACAGTCAGCAACCGAGGTCGCTCAGCAGTTTCCTAATTTAAGTAATATTTATTGTCACAAAATTATTAACTGTGTTACTAAAATGCACAAATTGACTACAGATCGACTTTCGTTTCAAACTGTACTCTTTTAACATTTCCAATAAAATAGGTATATAAATTAAGTATGCTTTGAACATTATTGAAAGTAAGAAAACATTATACACAGCAACAGTTGATCTAGAAACTCGATTTTGATCAATAACCTAAAATAATTTACTCTACACTGTTAAGAATTGACTTTAGCATTAGCTCGTACAAAAATACTCTTACAATTTTCGATAACAACACTTAACTAACAGCTTAAACTAAAACAATAAATAGTGTGAATGGCATTGGTTCACGATATGCAACTTGGCAAGTCAAATGGTTACACGCATTGCATTGTACACGAAATAACGTTTAGAATACACAATTTTTGAAGATCCGTATTTTACAAACCATAGTAACAAAGATGGACTGTCGAATACTTAGGTAACTGAAAATTATAAAGATTTGAATACTTTATTTTGCATGTAAAAATAATATAAGGTGTGTGAAAAAGATATATATCAGTCTATAAATAAACTATTGGATTTTAAACTTTCAAATTTTGTTTGAAGAATGGATCTAAGTGCCAATATGCTCCCGATTTTTATTCGAAAGCCAGGAGAAATAGCTAAATAATGACCAAAGATATTATGTTCTCGATGAAAAAACTATTGTATAGACAAAAAATTTATGATTTATAGCTATGCTGGATAAGAATTATTGTTGAATTTTAAATCCATATTCATAATATTACAATAGACTATTTTTCACCCTTGATACTTGAATTGACTTATCTTGTATCTAAAACTATAGTACGGTCTATAACATTAGATATTTAACTAATATGAGGTGTTATTAATTTTACAATAAAAATTTATTATTTATTGAATTACATACGGATCTTCAGTAATATAACAAGCCTAAGAATATCACTAGTTTATTGCTTTTATGTCTAACCAGTTACACTTTGGTACATTATGTACGTATTTAAAAGATAATAATAATTAATACAATGAATATAACATACTCCAGTCTTCAGCGGCAATTTTCTGAAAAAAATAATAATTATTAATATTATTTGAGTAATTAGCTATTTTAAAAGGTGGATATAATCGAAATAAACAATTTTTTATCATCTGTTTTAGGTCGTACGTGTCGTATATTATAATTTAGTTCGCCTAAAGAATTTTATAGACAATGACTAGATCAATTTCAATTATTGGACATATCTAGCAAACTGAAGTCCTTGTTAATCCAGGCTTCCTATATTATAACCTCGTTACCTTTATAACCTCGTTGAATTACTGTGCACTATTGATCAATAAACGTGTATTGAGTTATATAATAGGCATTGCCCATTGGCATACACCATTCTTTTAGGTTGTTTGCCAATTGAAACCTTTATTATAAACTTCATTATTTACATTGGTATGCATATTACGACTACAATAAAGTAAATGGTAACTTATGAGAAAAGTTGGGAACTAAATTAAATTAAAATTAATTAAATTAAAATTTATTTATTTTTCTCATCACAAATGCACAAAATATATATACATTTAAAACTAAAAGATAATTTAAAACTAAGGGAACTAGATTTAAATTAAGAGGCGATAAGGGTTTCTTTTAACATGAAAAAGTACATATTGCATTATATAATATTATTCGATACTAAACAAACCTTCACAGCGGTCACTTCCTTGCCCCAGTGCTGAGGTCCTGCAGCTCGCTGCTGTCATCACTGGAAGCGCTTGGGCAGCCGTTGGGCGCGCCTGCCATCATCGATAGCGGGATGGTGATGAACTGCGGCTGGTTTGATGATGACGCTGGTGAACAAATCGGGAAAGTTTGAGCGAGCGTTTTGTGTTTTTGTAAGTGAGATAGTTCAAATGGTTATAGAATAATAGGCATAAGGTTTGCGACAGAAAGTCGTAAATTCGTGCTATTTGATAGTGGTAATGTTTAAAGAGTGAATTTAATATAGCTTTTCAGATCTAGCTACTTATTAAAAGTTTAAATACTACATAGCTTGTCTTAAAAAATAGTCTTAAAATACTACCAAAATTATTGACATAAGAATTATATCATATCAACTCACCTCCATCCTGTCCTTGATTAGCTAAACCTAAGATAAAGCTATGCGGGTATCCCATAGCCAAATTGCCCAGACCTAGGTTAGTGCCCAATCCATCTAACCCCACGCCAGCAAGCACCCCGGAAGGATACAACATGGCGCCCCCGGGAAGGTCTATTTTGGGCAGAATCCTGGGTAACGACGGTTGACTCGATTTTGCTTCTGTTTCTTGATTTGATGAGGACGTAGAAGGTTGGTTATCCGCTTGAGAATCCCTATAACAAATTGCACAATAGTGTTTAAACCGGTACCTTGAGTTTTCCTTTACAGAAACGTTAGTGAACTTTAAGTATTTGTAAATAGATTTGGATAGTTTTTCACGCTTTGCGTTACATATAAAAATAAAATCACATGTTTATATAAAAATATACATAAGTTGCAGATTTACCCGTACATATAGTACCGTTTTCAGCACATGCACTCAAAATGAGCACACCCAGTCTTTAATTGAGCATCAAGATATAATGCATTGTGCAGGCACTTATTTAAAAATAACAACAATCATTAAAATTATTTTGTTACATGTTATTACAAAATTATCTTACCTATTATTTACTTCTTCTCTGCTATTCCACTCCTTATGGTTTTGCGGCTTGTCGTTCAGGCACTCCGGTTCGCTGCCACTCTCGTCTCCGCTGTCGCCTGAAGTAGCTGGTTCCTCCTACGACAAAATAAATAAATATTTTTATAATATTTCAGACAAGCTAAGATGTGGTCTAAGATGGTACGCGCTTCCCTAGTACCTAGGGGGACATAGAAGAAAATCGCACTATGCAAATTAGATTAATAATTATTATAGCTATTTTATACAATTGCTTTATATGAATACCCAGATATTAGAAAAAATGTAGATAGGTACATAGAACATCAATACATATTATGGTACTCATACGGTTGTTTTAACGTTTACTCATTGCTTCAATAAATTTTCCGCACCTTCCTGATTAGGAACTAAGTATTCCATGATAAGATTCTAAGAAAGCCCCAGTTCTTATGGAAACTTCACCGCAGTAATAAAATCGAATCCCTGGGACACTTCACTAAGTTACAGTTATGAAATCTGGTGTTTTAAGGCCTCAAAGAAATAAAGAAATGTTAATTATATCTAACTATGTATATTATTAAGAAAGAGAATATCCAGGACAAAATAAGATTTTGTCTCTGCGGACTATAAAATATTCCATATGCTCCCAATACGTTACTGATATTTTTTATTAGACTGACTCAAATTTTAAGTTTGACAGCCATTCACAAATAAATGTAAAATTTATGAACTTAATTTTTTTCTGTAGTCTTTTATCAAACAGATTAGAATAATGCTATATACAATACTTCATAACAATTTCATACATTCCGATCATAAATGTCCCAGAAATTAGGTAGCCAATACGTTATAACAGGCCATAATCTATCTGCATACCAAATTTCAGCTGAATCGATTTGGGTGAAAGAGCTAATAGGCACTGTGTTATGATTATATTTGACTAGTATTGCAGTCAGGAAGCTCTCTAAATGTTTACGTTTAAAATAGGTACTATTTCTTTTATATTTAAATGCAATTTAGAATTTAGAAAATGCGAAGAAAAATTGAATGAACTGCTGAACTTTTTTTATTGTTTTTCGAAATATTTAACGTCAAATCATAATTTTCCTCTAGGAGACTAGGAAGTAACGACCAAGATTATAATTGTTAGTAGTACCTAGTTGTTGTAGGTCTATAGGATAAAAATAAACAATTTAAAAAATAAAAGAAATGAATAACTTCTTAATACAAACAATTCTATTGTCACTTTACTCTGTTAACACTCAAAAACAAAATAAGGCTATCCCAATGTTCAATTAACAAGTAATTTGTTCAATTAATACACTCTTTCTTAATTTATCTATTCATTCGCATCACAACAAACACTTTATATATTAAACCGAAAATTTATTTTAATAACCACTAATATTATCCGGGGCCCTAAAACAAAACCTCCAATTGCCTCGCCGCCCCTATCTATTGATTTCTGAAACTTTTCTTATCGCTTCCAAGTGAACGGAGCCAATCTGTACGATAGGCATATTTGGAGAGGAAACATTTTTCTCAAAGGGAATTTATTATTGTAGCTATGATTTGTTATGATAACAATTGTTTATACTTGATAAACAGCCTTTGATCTCGATTGTAGTGTTATTCTGAAGTTTAGAGTTTTGGATAAATCTCAAATTAACGTTGAAACTGTAAACTTTTAAGTTTCTATGTTGTTAGAAAAATGTTAATTTGATAAAATATGTGTAAAATAGAATCTAGGTACCTATCTAATTTGAATCTTTTCAAAACTAAATATACTTGCTTGCGATATACCTAGGTACCTATATGATTTATTACCTATATTGAACCATTTAAAACATTAGTATTAGTAATGACTTTTTTCACTTAGGTAATGTGTAATTAAAATTATAACTTCTGATTGGTCTCCCATAAGAACTAAAGGCACAGTATTACAATATTATTTCCTACAGTAAGGAATCGCCTTTGATGTCGCGCGATGCCGCCGCCAGCGTAGGTACTTACGCTGCCACACGAAAATACGCTAGGGTTGCAACAAATGGGAAATAAAACAATTTTGATTATTAATATTATGATGAAATCATTTATTCATATGTACATTCAAAATAATTGCGATTATTAAATCTGATGTAATTATTTGTTCATAAATATATAATTACAGATATTGCACTGCTAAATATTATTTACGTGGACACTTTATTTTTGGATGTTCTTAATTGTATATTATACCATTTAACTAAGTAATGCATTCGCATTGGGATGTACAATCTATAGCTTTGATTTTAATTCAACAGATACAATTAATACAATCTTTCTGAAATATTGTTTCCTTCTGGGATTTCAATGTAGATTTACATCCGTAAACGGAACAGTTTTTGCGCGTCATAATAGAATATGTAAATACCTATGAATAATAAAATTATTACACAAAAAATACGACTGCGTCGTCCTTTCGCGATAGTTAATGCAAACTCAGCGTGATTGCATTAAGCGGCCCGCGTCGCCCGACCCCCCGCCAGTTCCCCTCCGTTTCTCTGCACAAGTACATTCGTCGCCATACTGTAGGATGGTAATACTGTGCTAAAGGGATATGAAATTACTTCAAAATATTTAACATTCATGAATACTTTCTTTAATCAAATCAATTAATTATATTAATATCATTACTCAAAATTAATATCAGGTCAGTTGATTTATTATCTGTGTAATTATAGCAACACGGTAGCTGTTTTGTTCTGTCAAAACTTAACCTTAATATGAATGTTTTATTACTTTAATATAAATTCAATTAGCCTTATCGTATTATATTAATAAACGTTTTTGTTGAATGAAATAAATGTATATTTAGTGCGTTAAATCAGATATGATTGTGAGCAAATTAACAATGCTAACAAAGGATGATTGGATACGTCGACTGTAGACCGATACTGTCTTGCATTAGTTTATTGTGGATATATCGTTTAAATGGATGAGAATAATATCGTAAATGTATTAATTGCTTCAGTTATTACATTGATAGCATATTGAAAGTTACAACCGAACTCTATGCAGTGAAAACTAATCAGTAAATCCATACTAATATTATAAATGCGAAAGTAACTCTGTCTGTCTGTCTGTTAGTCAATCACGCCTAAACTACTGAACCAATTTGCATGAAATTTGGTATGGAGATATATTTATACCCGAGAAAGGACAAAGGCTACTTTTTATTGTGAAATATGTACCACGGGCGAAGCCGGGGCGGACCTCTAGTTTTGTATAAATAATGTTGTATACATTTATAATGATCACCTACCATCCTCGTTTAATTCTACTTATGCTATGAGTTCGAAAGTTAAGATAATCGAAATACTGAAAGAAATGGTATATGCTATCATAAACCCGTTGGCTGATCCATTTCAAGATTACATATGAAAATCTAGACTTAGTTTTTACTTGCAATTGAACACTACTAAGTGCAAAGAAAAACGATCCATACAAATCAAGCTTACGCAGTCGCGTAGGTGTAGGCTTTGTGCCGCCGCACTAAATAATAATAATTGCTAACTAACTAGTAACTACCGTCTAACGCACTCTCTGCCCATCTGATAAAGTACTGGCCGCAAATTATCTATTTTACACCCTTGGTAAGATGTAACGTGTAAATTGAAAGTGTATAGCGAGAGGAAAGTCCTCATGATATTATGATGTTTGTGAAGATAGATGTTAGGTACTAGGTGTTTCTGCAAAAAAACAGCTGAATATATCAGTGTAGTTATGTTTATTATAAAAACGAAGTTAATCATAGTTTTCTGACTTTAAACAAAAACTGCACCTTCCTCCGAAATGTTCTATAAAATTATATTTTTTAGTTTAATTAGGTATTTTTAAGAGCTTTGATAAGTTACTTATTAGGCATGTAGGAGTATCTAAAGTAGCCTACATAGAGGCAACATATAATCAAAACAATATCAAATCATTAACTAAACATATATTACAAATTCATCTAAAATCTGCTACAGTACTATGAACTCATATTACGATTATGATGCCAAATAATTAACTTTTGAGAGGTACTTTATATGCCGACGGTACAGTGCCTGCTACAATCGGCAGCAGGCCGCTTTTGGTCAACAATTGTTTGGACCGCCCTGTGACGTCACAATGCCTTACCTCATTATTGTCTAAACTAATTTATTCCGCTAACTTTTCATCACGAACGCTTTAGATATGGTCCATTTGCCTTTGTGAGATATGCCCATTGAGATCGGATAATCGGATGCTCTTTTAGGATATTTTAATAATAAAAATAAATACATTACGACCTTCTACTTATATTGATAAATATTTAGGTAGATATTGCAATAAATAATATGCAATTCCTTTTTAATTGTCAGATTCTGTTGCTTTTTATTACGACTTGAAACAAAGATTGAGCATAATTTGAATGAGATTCATGAAAAATATCAATTATAAGTGAATACAAATGTAATTCCTTGAGCTTTTTATATGGCCTTAGAATGTAAAGAATTTGACAATTATACATGCATAGCATTTTTTATCTAATCTTCTTTACATCAAGTTGAGTAAACTAGACGTATTGAGATGTTCAGCAAAACAAAAACAAACACATGCAATGCCCATGTATATCAGTCATTATGCAATCCATTGTTCTACAAAGAATAAACATCCCTCACAATAACACCAATTAACTTATTCTCCTATACGCAAAGAAAAAGAAAATGGCCGAAAACATCGAATAAAAGTAGACGGAATTTATGGTAATAGGCACAATTAAGACTGCCATCCATACCTGAGTATGGATATTAATTAATCACAAATAAGTAATTAACCCGTAACTGGTACATCCAAAAGTAAATGCGAGTTTTTCCGGCCCATGAATCGATAAACATGAAAAAACGATAAATTCCATACAAATTAAGCAATTCACTGTTTCATAAAAGGCCTATTGAAACCCTTGCTTACTCCGTAAAGTGGTCAAATACGGCTAACTAGTTAATAAATGCTTCTATACAGCTTTTTAATACGGCGATTTTGAAGCTCTAACTTCTAAGCGATTAAATTTAATGCTCCCGCTAGATGGGTGGCTGAAAATATGATGTAGAATCAAACTTTTCCATTAGAAAAGTTTCGCTAGCGTGAATTTATGAATAGTATTTTTATGGCTAGAGTAAAGCCTTATTTTTTTAAGTAGATAGGCAGAAGTTTGACTCCAGTCCCACCTGATGGAAAGTGGTGACGATGTCTAAGGTAAATAGCGTTCCTGGAAAATTTCAAATGTATAAAAAATTTGCCAAAACTTCTAACTTCTTCATTCTTCTACCTACTTGCATACATAAGACCACTCTGTTACATGCTTTAAAATTATTATTTAGGCTATATAATTCACCGGTCAAGTGCAATTACAACCGCTTGTAGTCGCATCCTATTCTGTGGAGCCAATGCGCAGGTGCTAAATTCTCAACACACTGTAAGATGCTGTGACACAAATGGTAAGCCTCTGTTCATTTTGATAGACTTTCAGTGGGCTTAGCACGTGTAAAGAAATGACCGGACATGTTTATTACCATATTATGAGTGCTTTGCAAATGACAAAGGGACTGAAAGTTATAAATGTTTGTGGGTGTAAATATTGGTTGAGTGTGTTTAAATAATTGATCATGTCAAAATAATTAAGCTTTTATTTTCACAAATTGTATCAATAAAAGTTTTTGAAATAATTTTTATAAAGATTACATTGATCGCTTACAGAAGGTATTGCTAAATTCAATATGAAACATATTACAGAATTTCAAATCTCCACTACAAATAAGCTTTTTAAGCCAACTAATGTATCAAACAGCTAAAACGCCAGCGTTACATCAAACAGCCGCAAAGCGCATTACAACGCGCAAACAAAGCCACCAAACCATCGTTATCCAACTTTTCATTGAACAAACAAATCGATTTTAATCTATTCTGTCAGTGCCCACGCGGCGTATGAAAACACAGCTATACAATGTATGGAAGTAGCAAGCGATTGTGAACATTAGCGCGATTGACAGGAACACGCCGCTTGTTACCACCGCCAGCGCTGAGATGCGTATCGCCTCTGGGCCACTGTTTTCGGATCTTTGTAGGTGCCACGCTGGAAGTGTTACGCGGAGATTTGGAGGGATTTAAGTAGGGATTGTAAGTGGTAAATGATATAGGACGGTATAAATGTATGAATGCAGTCTAATGAAGGCGATTTGCTATGTAATCTATCTTGATCACAAAAAAAGTAGCATTACTTATAAGTTATAACAAATGTTAAAAATTATTTAAGAAAATATATTAATCAATTTGAAAGCTAAAGCTGTATATTTAAGAGAAAATAATCTAAAAGTATAAGAAACATTTAAATGAATGTCATAATTTTCTATTAATTATTAAAAAAATCATATTCCTATCAAAGCTACTTCCATGTTCCTACCGAGTCCCAATAGACATTACATCCGCAACTTTGACAAAATATTTCATGATTACACCCATTACTCTACTTCTTTAAGAAATTACTTCACTAGTAAATATTTAATTTAATTATTATATATTTAATTTATTATTATATATTTAATTTATTATTAATATATTTAATTTATTATTAATTCTGAGTAAGTATTTGAATGAGCATTAATTCCTTTCGTAGCCGCTTTGGCATTTAAATCACATTGCCGCTTCTAGTGGTCCTACATCCACGGGCAGCTCTCGGGGTGTAAATGGGTGCATAATAAGCATCCATTCAAAATCAAGGAGACATTCCGGTATAATGGGAGCTGGTACACATGTTTGTGTGTTCGTACGCCTGGACATTTGTATAGCCCGGAATAATGATTTACTATATATATCTACAGCGTCGATTTTAACCATCGAGTTTCGGGTGCGAACTGCGGAATTTCGTATTGTTTGCAAAGTTTTTTAAGAATAATGAGTACTGAATTTTAATATTAAATTTTATCAGATTTTTAACCGAGTCACGATCGGAAAGTGTCGCGGTTCGTTTCTTGCCGATAAAAATACAAATTTTACGGGAACTGGTTGGCTTCAAATTGTTTGCGGATACGTTTTTCAAATAATGAGCAAAGATATATTGTTACGCATTGAATAGCTTTAAGCATGGCAGCGAGAAGGTAATCTAAAAGTAATCATAATAAAATGATATTTATTGTTCTATGAATTGTTATAATTTATTGTCATTATTAAAATAAGTTGTAATTTAAAGGAAATAAGTGCTGTTAAACATAATATTAAATATTACACATAACACGGAGGCAATATATTAATAAATCTATTTTTCCTAGTTACTTAATAAAGCTTTTCATTTGATTACAAAGCTATTTTGCAGTTTTTACTCATTGAGATAATATTTTAATATGGAGACGACACCGCCTACATCACTTATGTTCCACTCAACATACGTCATGTGACGTATGTTGAGCGGTATTTTTTAATGGTTTTAAAGTGAAACGCATCAAACATGCCTTCGTGTGTGTTACGATATTGCACAAATAATACAAATAATACGGAAAAGTGCAAAGGAATAACTTTCATCGTTAAGTACCTAACTAGATAATAATTTTTAAAACTTAGTTAGAGCAAAAAAATGGCGCACAGATTTTGTTCGTGGTGTCTCCCTCCATACGTAGTAATATTATCTCAATGTTTTTACTATATTTTCATCTGACCTCAAAGTTCACTTCAGACTTTTAAGTAGTTCTTAGACCACAATGTTTATAGAGCATTACCGACATCGCTATCTGTAGGTGTTGACACGCGTCCATTATACAGTCCCTTCGAACCCACCGAAGGCAGATAGCTTCGACAGATGAATTTTAAAGCCTGAAAAGGTGCCAATTACCGATTCATTTTAGAAGGTTTGCAATCTGGTAGGTAGGATGCGTTAATGTGAAAGACACCTATCGATGTATGTTTAAAAAAATAATAAACGGTTTAAACATTCGTGTATAATATAAATACTTGCATTTTTTTGTTATTTGTTTAGTTCTACCTGTAGTGGCTTCTATTTTACCAATTTGTATTTAGGGATAGTAGAAATAATGAATGGTAGGTAACCAAGTCTATTTTTATTTAATTACTACAAATGCCAAATATTTAATTAATAAGTTGCTTGGTAACATTTAAATAGAGAGTATTGTCAACAGTAATTATTATATTTACAAGTCACACTTGACATCAAACTTATGAAGAGATTATTCACCAATTATTATACAAGGGGAAACAAAGGGAATTTTTATTTAACATTTACTCGATTCTGTTTTTATTTAACGGGGACGAAATTCTCTCATGCGTAAATTTCGCGACACGAAAACAAAAGCTCACATTTTCAGTGTAGAGTCATTTAACTTGACAATGGAAATTTTAATTTGTTTTTCTAGAGGCTTTTTCGGTTTATTTTGTAAGCGTTAAAGGTCTTTATTTGCTGTGTTGGTATGTGGCAACTCTTGCAAACTTTTCAGTAACCATGGCAACCGTGCTAAGTTCCTTCTAATTTATTAATGTGGAACATTTCGATATAAAAGCTCATTTTTATGTCCTTGTGGTTTTTTATTTTCTCTGAAGTTGGTAAGTTCTATGTTCTATTCTGTTCTGTCTGTAAATTTACCTTTAAATTTTTTAGACGAGCACCTCTTTGCAATGAATCAATTCAACATAAAAAATTAAACGCTGAATAGCATATATACATGTACCTACTCGTTTATTACTGAGACATAATTTAGTTTAATACCCTCTCCAATCAAACAGATAATAAATCCCATCTATTTTGCAAAATCACTTCAACTTCACAAAGAGCCTTACCAAGCAAATAAATGAACATTATCAAAAAACTATAATTCACGAGCTATTTCGCGTCCTGTACATAAGGAAGCATGAAGTAGCCAGAGCGCACAATAGCCGGTAAGATGAAAGCGCGTTTAATATGCGTGACGTAATCGCCTCTAATGGTGGCCCAGCGCCTATGGGCTATGACCATTGTTATGGGATTTATTGAAAATGGCAGAACACACATGGGACTCGCGATCCCCAGCGACATGTAATATTATACGGTAATGAGAAATGAAAGAGTGCTTGATTCTAAATGACCTTTAAATCAGACGGGAACATTATGCAACCTGTTTTTGTTCTCATAAAGAACATTTTTTTTTATTGGTCGACGTTTAGGTATCAGTTTATTCAAACGGCTTTTATGATGAATATGTTACTTTTAGTTTTATAAAAACATTTATTTATTTTATGAGACGGTTTCCGGCAGACTATTTATTTTTATTTATTATTGAAAAACGCTATTTTTACTGTACATATTTTGAAATGTTTCAATCACTTTCCTTAACAATTCCGTCATAATCTACAACTTGATTTGATCGCAATTTCTTTCGACGCGTCTATTTGAAACCCATACGAATCATCTCTTGCAGTACAAATCACATCGTTACTTGTTAGCTACAGAAAGAACATGATACAAAGGTCAGTAGTTCGTACATGATGTATAATCTTGCAGTTCGCACCAGTCCAGGCCCGCCCTGCAGATTTGCGAGGCCGTGCAGCGTCGGCAAACATCGGAATCATCGGTGGCTGAGCGTCGTGGTGCCCGGCGGCTGAGTGCCCTTTAGTACTTTTGTAAATCACTACGGGAACACATTTTGAAGAAAATCTTAAGTTTTTATAATTCTTAATACGTAATGAAGAAAAGTAGCAAGCTGGTAGAGAGAATATTTAAAAATGCGTAAAATAAGAAATCATGTTTGCATAACAGTGGTAATGAAATTTATAACTATGATTATTTTCAGTGAATAATATAGGTAATATACACATAACAGAAAAGGCTTAAATGATGAATATTATGTTAAAAGTAAAAGCTCAATAATACTCAATCATCCGAAAAATTAAATCTACGCATCACTTAACGACATAGTTACCTAAAAGAAAATAAACCAAATCAACTTGAAAAATAACGGCACAACAATCAGAAGAGAATTTATTCAGAGTGTAAAGTGTTCATAAGATTTCGCCTCAGGTATTCGGCCTATCACGAACAGATTTATCCGACTGCACAGAGCCAGGATTTAATACCAGCGATATTCAGATCATTTGTCATTACTTCGGGATGATAAGACGCTATGAAGCTTTGTTTTCCCATACTAAATTATTGGATAGACTGCTTACGAAAATCTACATTTATATTTAGCTTTAATTTCTAAATACATCCCAGTCCAAAAGAAAGATTGAAGTAATTAACTCATAATAAGAATTCATCTCAATAGGAATCACTGTGCATGATTTCTAGTTCAGTCTTATTACTGATTTGTTGTTTACCTTATATCTATGTTTGTGTGTATATTTTTCATTACTTGGCCGTAATGAAAAATAGCAGCGAAATAGCTGATGAAGTAGCGAGTTTTCAGAAGTTCATTTAATTTACGCGGAAAACTGAGAAAATACGAGTAAATAATTAGGACGAAATCATTAGACGGTTTTTCGCAAACTTATCCATTTAAAATAAGGAGACGTGAAATAGACTTTATAATAAGGTGCAAGCCATTAATAATTTACTATATAATTTATATAATTTAAGATAGATGCAATCAATCTAAGTGGTTAAGAGACACTCCTACGCGTAATAATGTGTTGGCAGTCTGTCCAATCGTAGATTGATTTATTATATTATAGCACACATACATCAAAAGTTAATACTGTAACACAAACATAGGGAATCAATTAACTCTAAATAAAGGAATCGTAACATATTTATATAGGTTCAATTAAAATAAACGATGACAACGCTATTATAAATATTGAGCCTGCAATGTGGAAATTAATTTGATAAACAAAGAAAATTCATTGCATTATCAGACTATTCATTACAAACACAATAAAAATTACTGTTGGTATATTCAGCTGGTTTATAACTTATTATAAGTGGTAAAATATTAAAAAAAATATTCTTCAATGAACGGCTCTACATTTTATAAGTATTATATTTGGTACTAAAATCGGTTTCCTAATCGCTTTTCAGTGCTAGTTAAGGAAATCTCTCGAAATCAGAATTCATTCTCGGAAGATAATCTGTTCGTACTCTAGAACGGAAAGGAATAAGAAAATGCACTTATGATTGCTCTTCAAGCACTCTTTAAGCGGCTTTAATCTTTATTAATATTAAACTTAATTCTGGCGGAGATCCAATGCGTAATCTAAAATTATTATATAAAAATATGGTAGTGTTATAGAGAAACGCAATTAAGGATAGCATACGATAGCATTTCATAATTTTTGCCTCAAATTCTAAAACACAATTTTACACAGCATAACACGATCAAGAAGCTCAAAGTAGAACTCAATCACATCAAAATAGAATCACCGAGCGTGTAATTACATGTACTGGGCGTATCATCCCACATAAATCAACTCCCAAATGCATTATAACAGATAGGTCACTGTCACCTTATAAACGCAGCCTAATGGGTCTTCTTCACAATGGGCAACATTGGGCGAGTAGAGACAATCACGTTATCAAGCCTAAATGTCCACGATCGGCGGTCATTGTAGTTGCTTCTTCATAATCGCCGTAATGGTGGCAAACATCGACGATCATTTGTTGGGCCAACGCTGCCCATTGTGAAGAGGGACGCATAACTAGAGCAGGATCTAATAAAATCTGCTTCTGACAGGTCAGTCAACACACGTCATGTCAATTTGTGACAGCTGTCAGGCGAATTAGAATTGTTGGACGTTTTCGGATTACTGTCCTGTTGGTTCTGACTGTGTTGACCCTTATCGGAGCGTGTGAGTATGATTGGGAGGTTATTGCTATGAGTTACGAAGGTAAAGCAGTTGGTTTATCGGATCGTACGATCATATTTGAGAAATTTCAGGGTTTCGTACAGGCTTGCACTTTGAGATAAAAATATGAATAATACACATTGTACTGAATTTCAGTTTCAGAATTAAAATTTTCGTGATTGTACAAAATTCAGCGAACATTCCGTGACAGCACTCGTCAGTAACAGATTGGTTTTAAAACATGCACCTCCACCGCTTCAGTTAAACAAACAGGCCAAAACAAAAGCACATCAATAAATCGATGCGAAAGTAAAAACATATCGATAATTCAAATCGATACAAGCGCGTGAACCTAGGAAAAACTACTAACAAGTGAGCTACGTAAAGGTCGGTAGCAAAAAATACTCCCGCTCAATATGGCACACGAGTTTCTCACGTGCTACCGGGAAGCGAACCCGGAACCCCGCGCTCCTGGGAACGTCGCAGGAACGTGCGGCCCGTACTGCCTATCTATAATTGGCTAGCTAAATACATATTAAAGATAATTACGGAATACTATCTATGTTTCGATTCTAATGATATCTTTTTATGAGCGGTGAAATATTGTCGTGTTCGGTGTAACGACTTGTTAACGGTCTGTTTTGTGTGCTGTGCCATTCTATATAGAGAGCAATCAATAAACAATATCTATTGAATAATTTATATTTTTATCATTTATTTTGCAAAAATACAGTTTGTATATTACGTAGCATAATATATTAATGACAACAAATATTTAAGAGTTCAAAATAATTTGATCCATATTTGTTAAATTACTATCTAAATAATTCATCAATTATGAATAGTAAGATCAAATATGTCTAATACTACATTTAGGGCATTAATAACGAAACGTATTACACAAATTATAATCAAATGACCATAAGGAATACGTATACAAAATACTTTCAATTATGACTTTACCGTTACACCTTAAATTCTTCCATAATCAGTTTTTATCCCTGCACATATTTTGTCTTCATATGGTCAATTACTGACTTAATAATACATACTTTTATATGGAGGATTGAATAAATTATATTTGTTCCGCGTCTAGAGCACGCCCGCAGTAGACAGCCTGTCTTTGTCCGCTGCTTAGACAAGTAGAGGTGCGCCATTAAAATAACATCATAAATATGTAGTTGCAAGTAAATTGTTTCATGACTCATTTTCTTAGCTTCCTAGAAAGGGAAAGTGTTAAGAAACATGATTAATTTGCTTTATATTATAATATGTATGCGCGCTTTAATTTTATTTTATTTTTCATTGGAATTCATGTTTCATTATATTTAAATAAATTAACCATTTTAGGTATTTATCCGATACAATAAAAAACATATTTATTCTATTTATTTCATTACTTTGCAGAATTTGCAATCCTCAATAACCACCGGACAAATCAGGTACAGGCGGCGGAGACAATACTTCATTGCTTAGCAACCGCAGAAGCATCTGCTTATCGAACAACGGTCGATGCCTCATTTGCTGAACAAATAAATATATAGCCATCGTACGCACCCTGACGGAATCTCGCCTAAGGGCCTCGCCAAATATGGACCGGGAAGACTTGCGACTTTATATTCCTGACTTGTCGCGCGCGCAACAAAAAATTACGTCGAGAGTACTCCAACGTAGCGTGCCGGGCTAACAAGGGCTCCCACTCGCGAATAGTTCAGGGCTCCCACCCGATAATTAATTTCCTTCGTTGTCAGTCCGAACACGTGGTGCGTTTTTCGAGCGCTCGCCGCAAGTAAAGATTCCTTATAATTGTTACGGTTTTTGTGCTAACTGTTATCGCGTTTTGGTTGCTGATTTAAATGTTTAATTAAATTTTAAGCGGTTCCAGAGGTGAACTCGCGCAGAGCTGCAGAATAATTGGTACTCGACGGTGGAAGAATGGAATTGTGCAAATGCATTAAAATAAATTTAAATTCAATTTTACCTCGCAATTTTTGGATAACAATTTTCCACGTAAACATTTTCGTAATTTCGTGTTCACATTTAATGATAGAGCTGTTAGTTTTATCACTAATGACTGCATGATAAGGAAAGTTAATCAAACTTCTGCTTTGTTCATTAGAAATGAACGGATGGATAGTAATTCAATCAATTCCAAAATAATAAAAAAATCACAACTCAACAACTTTATAATGCAAATATAAATTATCATATTATACGCAAATATATTTTAACGATGCATTATAAGTCTTCGAAAAGAAAACAAACAGGTACATCGAAATACTAACGACATTGTACCCAGACAATACAATTACTACGCGGTATCATGTTTTACGCTAATAAAGTGTACACCGAAGATATCTGTGGCATTAAAATCGATTCAGAAAATCGTTCCGCACAAAAACCGGCTACAAATTGTTTTGATCATGACGCGAATGCCCTCGGAAGCATTTGACAAACTTCGCGGCCTTATTTTGGGAAAACATCACGAAGGTATGAAAGAGATTAATTGCTCCAAATAGGCCCTGTCTGGAATATAAAACGCATGTATTAACGAAAGAACAACTGTTAGAGACTTTGAATTGCATTTGTATGCAATTCGAGTATCGAGAAAAACAGTCAAGTATATTTTTACGGGTAAACAACCATTGTTGCTACGATCTTATGGCGTAAATTCTAATGTCCATTTGGTTTTATTAATTTTATTCAATGTGTAGCAGAAAATATTACAACCATCTGAATAATTTTCAGAATAACGACGCTTTCCTGATAACTGATACGCAGTTACGATTACATACAAAGTACAAACGCAGCGAGCGAGCTTTTTCATGTACAACACCAAATAATTATAATATAAAATATTATAATGACAAACAAACTTCAATTTTAATTTCTCTGCACAGGGTATATATAACTGTTTATCATAATTTATGTAACTTTCTCTCTTTTCATTTTAATCTAAAATCATCCACAAAAATATTATTGAAGACCTTTAATCACTATAATTAAACTTTAAGTTGCCTTCTTACGAAAAAAGGTGCGTATTTTTTGAATTTGTGATTGTACTGCCTTCTCTAAAGGCAGTACAATATCGTTCAGAAAGCACAACATCTTTAAAAATATCAGACCTATATTACTATAGTATCAAACAAACATAAAAATATTACATTTTTCAAAACTTTTCTGTGCGCCTTGATTTGAAACACACCCAGCTAATGTTAAATGTTACTTTTATTGTATGTATCTATATTGTATAACAATATGAGTATCTAAAAGGGGCGATTGTCACAAAAAGTGTTGTGATCCTTTCATCATTAATTTGATCTGCAAGTATGGAATGAGTCTATAAGCAAGTTTAGCAATGCAGCTACTAAATGCAACGTAGCTCGCTCTAAACTAATTTATTATTTATAACGACTACAAATGGTAAGCTTATGACTGTGATTGTAAAAGAAAAATCGTTATTTATCCTCTCAAATACTCTCTGGGAATAACAGAACTATGCTCGAATCTCGTTAGCTCCAATCAAGATCACCATATACGAATGGGCTAATAAAAACACGATCAGCAAATACAAACAGCGAATTATGTAGTAATTAATAATTATCTCCAGTGAGATCTGAGTGGTCAAACAGTACAATATATGATCTTATTTACAATTCAATCAGACAATTACATTCAACCTTGCAGGGACGCCCTGCTGAGGAAAAAATACTGGGATTGGCGAAGCAGCGCTTAGTACAGTATGTTAGTACACTCTGCCTTCTGATCGATAAATATTCTTGTCATTTTGATGACTTGTATGAGTTAAAAGTTCACTGCAAATGTTGTATTAGAAGTTTCGACACTTATTTGCATACAACTTCGTACTTAACACACACTTTTAGAGTATTTCACAATTTTTTAATAAATAAATGCCTGATAATTATCTTTATTCAATTATACATTGAAACAAAGGAAAATACTTCGTATATTTTATAATAAACATGATAATTATTGCGATTATCGTGTCAGAATACTAATGGTATTGGTTATTGACTAGTTTTAAGATTATCTATATTCCTTGCTCAGATAATTTAAAAAATATTTAAAAGTCTCTATATGGTAGAGCCTGCGTTATATTGCTAAAAAACATCACAAGATGATTCATAATAGAAAAACAACGTCATTCTTCTATCACGAGGAATAGCCTACATATGTGAAATCATTTTAGGTGCTTACTACTACGATAATAGTATTTTAAATGGATATGTTATTTTAATTAGTAACGCTCCCAATTAAATGTATTTGTTATGTATAAGAAGCCATCGATTAGAATACTACAAGCCAAGAACAGATATGAAACCATTATCTTACATTGTGGTTCACTTTTTACTCATTTATATCATTCCTTATAGCGCAAGTTTAACATGTAATTTATGGCATG